>QANZ01047329.1:0-31135 GCA_003254925.1 Chamaecrista fasciculata
TTTACGTTTCTTCCGCTGCGTGTTTCCCCGGGGATTTCCCAACACTTGAATCCTTTCTTTTCAATTTGGCCAATTTTTATCGTCGATACTCTTCGAAAAAATGTTATTCATGATCCTCAATGTTTTATAATTTGTAATTTGTAGCGCTACATTATATGTAAATACTTTGTTGACAATATTTTCATATCGGTTCCATACTTTGGCAATATTAAACATATTGAGATTTATCATTTATTATGTCTTCATATATTTCCTCAATTCGACCATCTTTTTCATATACTACTTTTATTTTTGAGGATTCTTATCTCTGGAACCGATTAGTCCCTTCAGGGACCTCAATATATATTGGAGCATTTTCAGCTGGAAAATCTGACTTTGTTATTTCTATGGGTCAGTGAATGCATTTTGCAATATATTTACATTATTCTTCAAATAAATTATTCTTTGACCTTCAAGTTCACATGAGGATCAAACGAATATAATAACCATGCATTCCTTGTAATTCATTTTTCTAGTTATTTTCTTTCTCCCCCAAATCCTGAAAAATTAATTTCATTGACAAATCATGTCATGAACTATCTCCCTTAAGGAGTTTAAGATATTTAATACTTGAGCGGGATCCATACCCAACTTATATTCTCAATTTTCATTGGGGCCCATTCTAATTTACATGGTGGAGCAATATAAATCCAGCACCCAAAGAATTCTTAAATGAAAAATATTCGGCTCCTGACCCAAAGCCAATAACATATGGGAGAATTTAGAATACGTTGTTAGTTCAATACGTACAAGCGCTGCATCATATAAATTGATATGTACTCATCAGACATTTAATTATTCAACAAGGCCATTTAACGTGTGGACATAAACAACATGATGTGCCACATTTATCCCAACTAGCATATAAGAGCCCTTTAAAACTTGGGATATAAATTCACCAGCATTATAAAATGTTCTTAATGGAATAACCGAAAAATTGAGCTCAATTTTTTTTTTATTTGAACAAAGTTGATCGATATGTCCACAAGGTGGCACTTCAGGTCCACAATTTTTCTATGAAGGCGTTCAAAAACTCTAAGGGATCCAATTCCAACTTTTGCTGGTAATGATCTTAAAACCAATTTTCTTTAAGAACATGCAACACAAGAACTCATTATATAAAAGAAACCTTTGGTTCTTTAATAGACATTAATTTGAGTTCGCATTATTCTTGAATCGGGATGGTCTAACCGATCATATAAAATTATAAACGTATCCTTTAAATTAATGAACTTCTGGTTCATTACTCCTTTAAATTAAGGAACTTCTAATTCATTACAACATATGTTAATGAATTTGCCAACAAAGGTTGGCCCAGTTGGTAGGGAGTCGACTCATAACCCACAAGGTCGTGAGTTCGATTCCCACTACCGATGTGAGGGCCTTGTTGGTAGGCGATCTGTAAGTACCTCTGTAAGTGCTCATAGAGCCTTGAGGCCTGCCCTGACCTTGGTGAGCCCCCGGGGCCCAAGTCACCTAAACTTTTTTTCCACGAAAAAAAAACATATGTTAATGAATTTTTGGTCCATTATAACATATGTTTTAATTGTACTAATACAAATAAAGTACAATTGGAGGGCTCTTCTAGAGCATACGATCGCATGCCCGATATTATATTTACTTTTCCTCCATAACATTTTTCTTTCCTTCAGAAAAGTTCGATATAATTCAACAAGATTTTGATCGTATGACATACGATATAATGAATACATGATTTATACTCGAAAAAGAAATCATATGAAGATAGATGAAAAAAAATAGAAGAAATAAAAGAATACATTATTCACATATAAATTATTAACCAAATGAAAAATGGATAATAGAATATATATATATATATATAATGCAAAGAAATAAAAGAGATAAATAAATTAATAAAATGGATTTAGTTCTCTGGGAACCATATCATATTTAGTTCTTCATGAACTATTCATATTCATTGAGATACCGAAATGTAAGAATTTATTCATATCATATACTCAAATTTTTCTTGAGTTTATTGATATTATACTTTAGTAGCATCCAAATTCCAAACCACTACTGAAATATATATTATTACTTTTCCAGAGTATCTTTGTGAGATCTTTCAATTCTCTTTTTTCAGAAAAAAATTAATCATTATCAGAATAAATGTACAAGTGAATATATAAAATCAATGTCAATTTCATTTAATAATTGACATATTGTCATTCTCGTCTCTTCTGGAGACGCAATATCAATAATTTTGACATATAAAATGCTTCAGAAGATTAATTGTAATCACATATCAAATCTAAAAATACATCAATCAATCCACATCTAAAATAAGATATTTATTTTGATAATGGCCTTTAGGTCTATCAAATATTTAGATTGATGTTAGTCTTCAAGACTATTGATAAATATTTTTTTTTAACAACACCGTAATTGCTATTAGCAATTGGTCAAAATATATTTCTATTCGCCTTCAAGGTTATTAATTTCTATTTGAGTATTAGTCTTCATGGCTGATATAATACAACTTCAATAGCAAAATTATTGCATTCAAGACATTATAAGATTATTTCAATATTCAAACTATTAGACTTTAGGGTTGATATAAAACAACTCCAATAGCCAAAGTCTAAGTCTTCGTGGTTGATATTATACAGCTTCAATAGCCGAAGTTTATAAGCCTTCGAGGCTGATATTAGAAAGTTTCAATAGCCAAAGTCTATTAGCCGTCAAATGTGACATTATACAGCTTCAATAGCCAAAGAACCAAACTATTGCCCTTGATAAATTATGAACATGTGCAATAACCTTTCAATGCACTAATTGTTGGCAAGGATACAATAATTGATTGAACCTTGTTCAATCATAACATAATATGGCTTCAAGCCATTTACTTAATCACATGAAACTACAGTTACATGTGACTTAGTCACTTTTATTTAATCATATGAAGTTTCAGGCTATACGAAACATTTTCAAATTGTAAGAAGAGGACCACAATAATAATGTTATAAAATATATTGTGATAATGATAAACAATTGAGCATGAAAGCTTCTTACCTTTAGTAATTTTAACAAGAAAGTTTGAAAGATAATTAACTTACCTCCTTAATTATCTAAGACTGAAAATAGAAGAGATTCATATTGAGTTACCAAAAGCTCAAATTGATAGAGACCAATGAGTAGATGTCGAAAGCTTGAAAGGGTAGACTCGTGCGCAAATGCCAAAAACTCAAATCGGTAGAGGCTCGTGCTGATAACGTGTTATAAAATATAAGAAATAAGGATATCCAAAGTAAAGAGAGAAGTAGGAGGAGAGAGCGATTCTTTCATTCAACTGATATCATCTACTTTACATCAACTCCTAAAGCCTCTATTTATAGGCTAAAGGATATGAAAGGGGGGATGTGTCTAATTCAATACACATAATGAAGAAATAGACCCATATTAATGTACACGAGAAACTAAAGATGATAAACACGATTGCATAGAAAACTTCAAACTTCTATATTCACAACCATTATTATTCATAATAGTTTTTAGGGGTAAGCAAATGAGACCGCGAGCCCGCGAACCCGCAGGAACCAACCCATCCTGCAGCCAACGGGCTGGGTTGGTTCGGGCTCACGGGTTGGGTTGGATAAAAGAATTTTAGCCCGCATATGTGCGGGTTGGATTGTGGGCTCAAGGTTTTTAAATCCAACCCAACCCGCGAGCCCACATATATAAATATAATATTTTTTTTATAATTAATTAATTACTACATGTGGCATGTGCATACCTAAACCTAGTTCTCATTTAGTCATTTTCACTCTTCTTCACCACACTTCCACACAGCTGCCACACTTCATCTCTTCTCCACTTCTTCTTCATCTCTACTCTCCTACTCCTTCAACTCTTTAAGCTAGTTAGCCACCACCCACAACCATTACCAACTACCACCACAAAATCGTGCCTCCTTCATCTCTCGCCTAGTTGTTGTCCGTCGTTGCCGCCGATAGATAACGCCGATCTCGAATTTATCTCTCCACGTCTAATCGTCAATCACCGGCGTCTCTCTTCTGTTGCTAGTCGCCGACGTTGGATCTCCCAAATCCCACCGTCACTCTTTCACAACCCCTTTGGCTATTTTCGAATACATACTCAAGCTTCTCTCTCTCGTTTTCTGGCCCTATTTTGGTTTTTGGAAATCGAGAATCTCGATCTGGATTTTGGTAGATTTAATGATGTAGTACTATTCAAGGTGTTCTTTCAAGTAGCAAGAAAGAAAAAGATGAAGAAGGAAATTGAAAAGCATGAGTTGGATCTGGGAATTGAAGCTTTTCGTTATGTAAATTTTGATGATTTAGTATGAATGGATCTGTATTGTAACTATTTTTAATTTTATGTCAAAATTTTAGTTTAAAAAATAGAAATATTGTAGATAATTATTTAGGCATCAATTTTTTTTAAAAAAAGACTAAACCCGCGGGTTAACCCAACCCAACCCAACCCGTCAGCCCGCGGTTTGGGTTGGTTTGGGATGAATTTTTAAAATTGTAAAACCCAACCCAACCCGCAGTTTGATGTGCGGGTTGCGCTGAAAATCTCTTCTAGCCCGCCCCAACCCAGCCCGTGCTCAGCCCTAATAGTTTTATCTTTTTTTTTTTTTTAAATGTTGGCTCACTCAAGTGACTGCCTTAATGGAGAGAGTAGCTAGTTCAAGATAGATTGAAGAGAGGATTTAGTCCCTATTTATATATTTTTTGGTTCATAGTCCTTTTATTTATAGAGAGCTCACAATTACTTATTTATCTTTGGTTGTAAACATATATTAGTCTTACTTATTATACTCATCACATTTCGGTCCAGTTCGTTTGCGCTTTGATTATAATCTGCTCTGATTATAATCGTAATAAGCGTGTTCGTTTACGCTTTTTTTCTGATCAAATTATAATCATGATTTTTTTATAATCAAACACACTCAATTACACTTATACCCCTTGATCTAACCATATTCTATCATGGATTTCATTGTCATTTTAAGGCATTTTATATACATTTATAAGCTAATTGCACGCCTTTATACCCCTTTTATGATAGAATAGGGTGCTTTGAGGTTTAGTGCTTATTAGGACTATTTTTAGTTGATTATGTGATTTTATCATGCTTATATCTTTAAATTGTTTAATCTTGAGAAATCATGTAGTCTTTGGTGTTTTTGGATCAGGTCCTAAGCTTTGAAAATCTCAAAGAAGAACCGAGGATGCGAGGATTTGAACCGGATTCATGATGGCTTTGTTGCAGTGCTGATTTGGCCTTTGCCAGTTCGTTGCCAGATGCCTATCTGGCAGACCTATCCGGCAAACCTACGTGCTGAATTTGTTTTCTTAAGCCCAAGCCCATTTTTGTTGTTTCCAACCCGGCCCAGCCTCCTTGAGACCCGCAATTTAACTGAAATGAGGTCCTTAGGGTTTCTTTACCATATAGAGCAGCCAAGGACCAACTTCCATATCTTCTTCTTCACATTTTGCCATTTTCATCCCTAAGCTTCCAAGGTGATTCCCATGGCTGTTCAACATGGATTTGGGCTTGGTGGAGCTCGAGTCTTCACTATGAGAGGCTAAGCTTCTTCACCCGGAGGAGCAATGAAGTCAAGCTTGAGCTAGGAGCACAATTTGAGGGAGTTTTCTCATGCTTTCTAGGGTTTTTATCTTAGTTTTTCTTTCTCCTTAGTTAGGATTATGAGCTTTGATGTAAACCTTGGTTATTTTTTTTTGTGAGTATAAACCTTGGTTATTTTGCTGAACTTGAGAGTTTGAATTAATTTTTCCATTCATACTTGGTTGTGATTCTTAGGGTTGATGTATATCATTAGNCACTATCCGTATCCGTATCCGATATCCGGTATCCGACGGATACCGAATATTTTTTCGGATGGATACAGACGGATATCCTAACTTAGGATATAAATTGCCATCCCTATATAATATCATCTAATGATAATGAACAATATAAAAGTAATCACCTGAATTAAAACTATATAATTTTGGCTAAAATATAAAGAATTTTCTTGAATTTTAAGTTATGTGCTAATTACCCTCCTCAACTTTGAATTTGCATAACTCTCCTTTTCCCTAAACCTCCTCCATCACATATGTGGGTAGGGGAGGTACTGCAACTCGCCCTGTTTCTTTTCCTTCTTTACCTTTTATTTTGTAGTATAATAATTTAAATTTGATTTAATCTCTCTTTTGATAGTGATTTTTTTATAGTTGAGTTTTATCCCCTTATGTGGTGTCTTTTTTTAGTAGATATGATTTTACCTTGTTCGGTGGTAACTTTCAAATCTTTTGATTATGTTTTCGGGCTCTACTATCAAGTTTAGGTGGAAGCTAATGACATCTACATCTGAGAAGGTGATTTCTTTTCTAATCAACCGTGAGTACTGAGTATAATAATAAATATCTTGTTGACAACACAGTTAGTAATGATTTCCATCCTAAGGTTTTATTTCTTATAAGATTAGTTTGTTCTCTGAATTTCTTCCGGACTTATTTATGTGCCCAATTCGCCTCTCAATTTAATAATTTTACTCTTTATGCTTCTTCTGTTGTATTAGTTTCAAAATTTATGAACGTTTGTAAGTATTGTTTGGCTTTCATCTAATATATTTTACTAGTTGTTTATTAAAAAAGAAACTTTGAATTTGCATAAATATATACCATAAACTTTTTCTTTTGGTAAAAACCTTAAACTTTTAAGTATGTATATCTAACACCCCCTTCTTCCATCAATTTTTAGATATTTAAAAAATGAGATTAAAATTATGGTAAAATATTATGATAAATATTCCATCAATTTTTAAACTTTTAATTACATATAATGTAATATTATTAAGAAAAAGAATTCTAATCTCAATTTAGATTAAAATCATGATAAAATATTTCCTTAATTTATTAAATAAAATTAAAAAAATGATAAAATTAATCAAAATATAAAATTAATAATAAATTTTTAAAATACAATTAACAAATCATTATTATTTTTTTAAAAAAAAAATAGTGGTTCCACAAAAAGAAATCCATGGTGTAAGGGAAAAAGTTTTAGTTTTGGTGGAGAATTTACAAGTGCCGACAAGGAGTTTACTAGTATTCTAGTATGCGCCTATGGAGTATGTAATGCGGCGAGGAACGACGACTATTGAATTGTGTGAAAACATAAAATGGAAGAAATAAAAAAAAGAGGAAAAGTCATGGGACACTGTGGCCGTTGCAGCTAGCTAGAAACTAGAAACCATACGTTGAACTTGAACTTGAACCCTCTCGAAACCACCACGGTCAGCCACGTGGCACCCTCACAATTTATTATCACACCCCTTAACTTTGTTTAGAGATAATTTACTTTTCGGTCCTCAATTTGTTACTGAGTCAACGATTATAGGAAAATACGAATCAGTCCTTGAATTTTACATCACCGTCACCTTTTGGTCCATGAATTATAGGAAAATACGAATCAGTCATTGAATTTTACACCAGCATAAACCTTTTGGTCCCTTAATTGTAGGAAAATATGAATCAATTCTTGAATTTTACACTACCGTCAATCTTTTGGTCCCTGATTTGTAGGAAATACAAATCAGTTCAAGGATAAAAAAGTTGACGGTGGTGTAAAATTCAGGAATTGATTCGTATTTTCTACAATTTAAGGACCAAAATGTTGACTATGGTGTAAAATTTAAGGACTACTTCGTGGTTCCCTATAATTCAGGGACCAAAAGTTGACAATGGTGTAAAATTCAGTGTTTGATTTGTATTTTCTTACAATACAGAGACTAAATTGTTGACTTAATAACAATTTAGGGACCAAAAAGTAGATTTTCTCCTTCTTGTTTATCTCAATGGTTTATTTCTACTCTTACACTTGTCCAGTTGTCCTACAGGTATCATTCATTAACCAATACCATTTTTTCCCTATCTAAAATAATTCAGGTTTTTTTCTTTTTTAAACTTATGGCCGGACGAGAATATCAAAACTGATTAATCTTTCTCTGTCTTTTCTTCATGATAAAATTAGACTCAGTTATTTGGCAAATATAAAATACCAAGTACTATAAAAGCGTGTAAATACCTACCTACCATTACTCTTGTAGAAGATGAGACGAAAGGTTAACTCTGAAGATAATTCCTTAATATCACCAATTAAAGTACTTGACATACCAAAAATGACATCAAATTTCCATACAATAATTGTATCACTTCCTTATAAGAGCTATACTTATATATGAACATAACAACTTCCTTATATTCTTATCGTATGATATACATTAAGGTTGATTGTCTGAAACAATTACTCAAGACATCATCAATGAGTATGCAGCCACTTAATGGCCGCATTATCAAGTATCAACAATCTCTTTGCATCTCCCGCTAGTCACACACATCTCGTCCACATAAATATTTTTTTTATTGATTTGATATTTTTACAATGTGTTTAGATAAAGTAAATTTTAGAGATAATTGAATTATTTTTTTTATAATTTTAATATGTTTAAAAGAATAATTGTTTTTAAAAATTACTTTTCTCCTTAAATTTATTTTATCTATCCAAACATATTGTTAAGGTATGTTCGGATTGAGAATTAAAGAAGATAAGCGGGAGGAAGAGGTGAGGATTGAAACTGATGAACCTGGTTCTGGCCGGGGGGTCATTACCTGGTTCGGTGAGGCAACTCTGGGTCGGAAGTCGTCTGCAAGTCAATGAACACACAGGGGCGACCCTGCGATTCACCTTCGATGCTTAAGTTAGTAAAGAGACATTTTTCCAGTGTGAAGGGTTAACCTTTTATACTAGTTGAGGGCAATCTGGTCTGATCTTGCCATAAATGCTTGGATGCTTGACTGTGATCTTGGCTGATCTGATTGTGATCCTTGGCTTCCACGTAATTTCCTTTTCCGCGAAAGGTGTCTTAATGGCCAAGGCGTTATCGAGGAAAGTATAATACAACTACATAGTACATAGTACTATACTTTCCTGGATCAAGGGCATGCTCGGCCTTTTGGGCCTCTCAATTATTAGGCTTACTATCAGAAACCTTTTCTCTTTAGTGCAGAAGTTGAGAAATAAAGAAGAAAATGATGAGATATTAATTTTTAATTCATCATTTTCTTCTACTTTTTTTAGTTTCAAATACTACAGAGTAAGGTATTTTAAAAAAGATGATCTAGTCAATCAGGTGCCTGCAATGTACCCATGATTTTCATAGGCCATTAATATTTGTCGTCGACAACAACCACCCCTAATATGTTTATCTAATTTTGATACGGGATTGGATCCTCTTTTGTTCCTTTCCATGCATTTCTTGTAAAGTTAGAGAAAAAATATGAATTCCATAAAATAAAAATATATAAAAACTATATTTTCTCTTTTTCTCNTATTTCACAAATTAAATCCATTATATGTGTAAACTATATTTTATTATTTAGGATAAATTACACTTTGGTATCTTATTCTTTCAAAAGTGACACTTTAGTACCTTATTTTTTACACTGTTAACATTTTGGTACCCTAAAAAAGATAAAACAGGGTAACAAATCCTTAAAGAACAAGATATCAAGGTGAAATCGGTCCATAGAACAGGGTACCAAAGCATTAACGGTGCAAATAATAAGGTACCAAAATGTCACTTTTGAAAGAACATGATATCAAATGTTAACAGTGCAAAAAACAGAGTACCAAAGTGTCACTTTTGAAAGAACATGGTACCAAAATATAATTTACCCTATTATTTAAAGATTGAAAAATTCATAATATATGAATTTAGTCTTAACTAAAATTATTTTTTAATTTTTATATGTTAAATTTAATCATTTCATTGGTCTGAAATTTATAATGATAATGATAATGATAATATATAATTATATTTTGTTAACACATATTGTAAGTTAAAATAGAAGAAAAAGATCATTCTAAATTAAATTAGAAAACCTCAAATTTGACCCAGTTGTTACAATCCAAATAAACAATGAAAGTCCCAAATATACACAAAATTCAATGGGTATTCTAAAATATGTACACTAATTTAGATTTTTTTTTTATAGTATTTTAGGAGTGTAATATTGAAAGAGAAAAGAATAAGGTAGAGAGAGAAAGTGTCAGTGAAGCCCATTTTCTCTCTTTTCTTTTTTTGCTCAAAATAGAATTTCATTCCAACCAACAACAAACATACAACCACTAATAGAAAGAATCAGAAAACCCAGTACACAGAAAACAAATCACCCAATCCCAACATCATTATTCAAACTACTACAATAAAAACTAAGAATATCTGCAAGCTGACATGGGGGTGAAGTCACCCAACCCAAAGGGCACATCTCCTTCAAACCATGCTCGGCCAACCAATCCGCAGCCATATTAGCACTTCTTCCTACAGAAGATATAGAAGCATTCACAATAGTCTCCAAACTTGAACTGATATCCTCC
Organism: Chamaecrista fasciculata; assembly: GCA_003254925.1. Taxonomy (NCBI): domain Eukaryota; kingdom Viridiplantae; phylum Streptophyta; class Magnoliopsida; order Fabales; family Fabaceae; genus Chamaecrista; species Chamaecrista fasciculata. The sequence continues at coordinate 10,474 of QANZ01047329.1, forward strand.
AACACAGCAGAACAGTCCCACTGCATACAAGACTTCTTATTCTTCACTGCATTAACCAGCTCAAGACAGTCCACCTGAAACAGCACATCCGAAATCCCCAAAGCAACTACCATATTCACAGCCATTCTTAGTGCAACAGCTTCTGCCATAAAAGCAGAAGACACCAAACAGCTGCAACCCACACCATCAATCACATCACCATTCTCATCTCTTATCACAACACCCAAACCACCCTTACCAGTAGACTTTTCAAACGCCCCATCACTATTTACACTGAAGCATCCTCTTCCAGGAGCACACCAACCTGCATTATTTCCAAAACTACCTCCCACAGGTTTATTCACAACATCAGAACCTTTAGCATACAAAAATTCGCTAACACTGAAATTAATCTTCATACAAACTTCTTCAGGAGCAATAACAACACCTTCAAAAACATGGCTGCACCTTGCCTTCCATATATGCCAACAAGTGAATCCCACAAAACATTTAGCTACATCATCAAGATCAGCATTATTAACAAAATAATCTTCAAACCATTTCCCTAAACAAGAAATGTTACTTTTATCAAACCTCAACCCATCATTACTCCCAAACCATATCTTCTGTGCCCAATCACACAGCAACAACAAGTGTTCCACAGATTCTTCCTCTTCATCACAGATTGGACACAAGAAACTTTGACCACATCTTCTTCTGAACAGGTTCCCTCTAGTAGCAATAGCACCAGAGCAAGCTCTCCATAGAAAGTTCTGTACCTTTGGGGGAAAACGATTACCCCATACAAACTTCCAAAGCTCATTTGAACACGCAAAAGAAGTACTAGCAGCACTAACCTTCACAGCATCAACCTCATTTTTTGCCACAAAGTACCCACTCTTCACAGAATAAGAGCCATCTCTACAATCAAGCCACGCATATTTGTCAGCAATACCCCTGTATGACAAGGGGATATTCAAAATAGCACTTCTTTCCTCTCCAGACAACCACTGTGCGCTTCACCTTATCAAGATCCCATCTGCTATTGGAAATAATTTCATTCACCATTTGCAACTCACAGCCATCAGGAATCACTCCTCTTGCCAACTTCCCATAACCAGGAACCCACACATCCTCCCAGATTTTAATACATCTCCCATCACCAACTCTCCAAGCCAGTTTTTTAATCAACAAATCCCTCCCTTCAAGCAAGCTAGACCAACACCATGAAGCTCTAGCACCTTTCTTTGCCTCCACAACCACCCCATTTGGAAAATACAAACCCTTAAGCACCATAGCCCACATATCCTCAGTATTATTCATGAGCCTCCAGAATTGTTTAGCAAGTAAAGCATTATTGAAGCGTGCAAAATCCCTAAACCCCATACCTCCACAGTTCTTGGCCTTTGTCAGTTTATGCCAACCCAACCAATTACCCTCCTCTCTCTGCTGTCCTCAGAAAAATTTAGAAATGAGCCCATCTAATTCCATACATATTTTCTTGGGAAATTTAAAACAGTTCATGGCAAAAGCAGGCACAACATTCACAACAACCTTTATCATGGTTTCTCTTCTAGCTTGTGACAAAAACCTTTGTTTCCAGCCCTGCATCTTCATTCGGACCTTGTCAACAATGAACCTGAAGCAGCAGACTTCGATCTTTCCCATATAGCAGGTAACCCCAAATAAAGACCATAAAAAAGAAATGGTCAATTTCTTTATCTCTTAACACTACATCTATAGTGTAAATTGATATGTACACCCCTACTTCTAATATGCACCACAAAATCTATATAAATATGAACGAAAAAAGAAGGGTGATGGGAGTGGTTAATCGATATCATAAATGCATTAATTGTCTTCTTTGACTTAAAGCTATATATATTATCTTGATTTCTAATAATTATATACTATCTTTTCTTGCGTTAAAGTCTACAATCTACATGCTTTGATATTAAAGGACAAAAATCAAACACCGTTATAGTAGAAATGGTTGTCAAACGATACAGGATCTTCATTTTATAAGATGCAGTTTAATGCGAAATTGCGAATTCTTTTTCCATAACGTAACTTCTAAGTTCTAACAATATAATTCACGTTTACAATATTAACAAAGTCTAACATAATTAATAAACAATGTAATTCTTTAAATAAATTGTGAATGAAAGGCACAAAAGATGAATTATATTATTGAATAGAATGAGATATATAAGCATTTACATTTTACAGCATGCGAATTCATAGCAAATAAAGGATAACAGCTATACTAACAAAATTATAACAAATTCATTACAATAATCATACTAAAATTAGATTGTGTTCATATAAAAAATTTTGTTAATAAAAACAAATTTTCTTCAATAATTACTACATTTTAAGAAGATAGATAATCTCTATTTGTAGAAAACGTTTAATTTTTTTTTTTTTAAAATAAGCATCTGGAACTTTTTTCTATTCCTTTAATAGGGCTTTGACATTTTTCTTGTTGGTTTTATCATTCAAATAAATGCAAAAAAGTTTATTTTAATCCTTAATATTTGCTCAAGATTTTGTTTTAGTCCTTAATTTTTTGGTCAAATAGTCATTTTGGTCCTAAATGTATACCTTAATTTTCATTTTGATCATTTATGTATCAAAATGTTCAATTTTTTCTTAAATGTTGGCAAAATATTTCATTTTGATCACAAACTATTGAATTTAGTCATATTTCTCTCATATCTCATTTCAAGTTCAAAAGACTTATTAAGAGTAACTTGTAGCTCTCAATTCGTAGCATTAGAATGTAAAACGAGATATGATCAATTTTGCTTGTTTGAGCGTAAAGTGAGCGGTATACTTTCGGAACCGATTTGACCTCGTTTGCTGACGGCTCTAACTAGATAGAGAAAGTATTATTTGAGAACAATACATAGTTTTAAATTTGTCACATTTGAACTTGAAATGAGAAAAATATGGCTAAATTCAATTGTTTGGGACTAAAATGTCGTTACGATGAATTTTATCCTTTTATCTATACTATATTATATTGTGAGGGTGTTTATGGTTAGTTAAAAATAATTAAATTAAAAAATAAAAAAAACAAGAAATAAACATGTAAAACTTGATAATTGGTGTGAGGGTGTTTTTGGTTGGTCAAAAATAATTAAATTAAAAATTAAAAAAACAAGAAATAAACATGTGAAACTTGATAATTGGCTATCTATATAAATAATGGGAGAGAGAAAGTAGTAGATGAGATTTAAGAAAGTAAAAACTTATTATTTGGTGTTTTAAATTTCACACTTCTAACAATTTAGTCCTTGAATAATAGAAATATACTATTTAATCATTGAATAACTACAAATATCAAATCAAAGGTTACATACATATTTTCATGTCCGTTAGGGCACGAAAAGCCCTTAGTTAAATATATATTAACTTGAATTTAATAACAAATTTGATGCAATTCTAAAATTTATTAACTTTTCTCTTAATAATTAATGTTAGAAAATTATATTAGTCCTACGTTAAGTCTACATTAATATCAAAGACTAAATTAGATTATAATTAATTGTATTTTTTAGAGGCAAATTTTATAATTTTATTTTTAGAGGTTAAATTAAAAAATCTATCATCTTCCAATGATTAATAATTTTTTATTAATTGAGAAATTATTCTTATGCTTTTATGCACTTGATTGATTGGACCTCCTGTAATAATTTATTTTGTTGTGTATGGGTTTTGTGTGTTTTGATCTATTTGGGATCTATATTCTTTAAAACTTGTTCTGTTCTTTGTAATGTTTTTTTTATGAAATATAATTCATTCAAAAGTAAGGTAAAATCAAATATGGTATAAACAAAAACAAAACAAAGTTAGTCAATCAATCCTTACCATAAATAGCAACACTAGACATGATATCAACTGACGAAGGTGAGAGGTTTGCAACTCATCATTGTTCCAGAAAAATTGGCAAGACAATCAACTGCCAAGTTAGCGGATCTAAGGATCCAATTAAAGCTACAAGCATCTAAAGAATTGAAAACATAAATAATGTCATCTAAAAAAGACACTACTTTAATTAAAGACATAATCAGACTTAAAACAACAATAATTATTTGATAAACGCCAAGAAAAAACGTCGTGGAAGAGCACCCAAAAACCAAAACCAAACCAAGAAGTCGTCGTGGAAGCTAGAACCGCCGTGGAATGCCTAGTCCAGAGTTACTGTTGCAGAGAAAGTTAGACCAGATCAACGCTGTGGGAATCTTGATCCAGAACGCCGATGCCACAAAACCTTAAAAACAAAATAACACTCTTATAAAGAGAGAGAGGAACCCTCTTGAAGAGGAATTTTTCACTGCCTAACAAAAGAAAAAACGGATGAGGGGCTACCACTGTGCAGCGGCAGTCCCGATCTGTTCTTTGTAGGGATGACAATTTGGGTGGGTATATAGGATACCCGTCCGAATCCACCCGTAAAAAATATCCCCGTCGGATACCGGATATCAAATAGGGTACTGATAGTGAAAAAAAAATCAACTATCTGGTATCTGTCTGAAATGAACGGATAGTTAGGGTACCCGGTATCCGATACCTTATAATATAAATATTTTATTAGATTTTATATATATTTTTTATATTTTTAATTAATTTATTTTAATTANTTAATTTATTTTAATTAACAGATATTGTGTATTGGATGCCGGATATATTCGATTTTTGAATTAGCATATCCTATCCTATATCCATTATTTTTTAGTATTTCGAATATTTAAGGTACCCGTCAGATATCGGATAGGATATGAATATTGGATAGAATGAACGGATACGGATAGTGAAAAAATGACTGGGTACCCTACCCGTTGTCATCTCTATTATTTGCCCAATTGGAGTTATTGGTAAATAAGGTCAAGTTGGACGTGGAATCAGACCCGAAAATAGGCTATTTATTTCATGAATTTAGATATATCTCTCTCATTTCAAGTTTGAATGCAACAAAAGCAGAGTTACAAAATACCCTTGAAAAGTTTTCTTTTCTATCAGGGTCGTTGGCAAACGAAGTCAAATAGTATTCTAAAAGTGAGTTTGGTCAAAATATCGATATTGACTTTCGGGGTATTATTTGATCTTGTTTGTCAACAATCTCACCTAGACAAAAAACTCGTCAAAAGTAACTTATTGTTTCGAATTTGTCACATTTTGACTTCAAACGAGATAAATATGACTAAATTAAAGAAATGAATGACCCATTTTCGAGCCCAATTCCATACCCAATTTGATCTCTTTTAATGATAACTCCAACTAGACAAAAAAAGAACTCATCAAATTTAACTCGTAGCTCCGATTTCATTACGTTCGGACTTGAAATGAGAAAAATATAACCATATTCAATAGTTGGGGATCAAGTATGAAACTTCTATGAAACATTAAGGACCGAAATGGAACAAAAAAAATATTAGGGAGTAAAACAAAATTTAGATTAAACATTAGATACCAAAACAGGGTTTTGGCCTATTCATTATTTGCATTCTCATTTTTTTTCCAAATAGATAAACATTCTTTTAGATTTTTAATTTACTTATAAAATAAAATTATTAATCATACTTTTTACTTTCAAATTCTTATTCACTGATTCAGTTTTTTATTTATTTATTTCAGATGTTATAATAATTAAAAAAAATTTAATAAAATAAGCATTTTGTAACAAACTAAATGCTTAAGGTTTAGATGAGGAAACGATAGAAATAGATAAAAAAAAAAAAGGAAAGGGAAGAAATTAATTTTCTTTATTTTCATTTAGATTATAATATNAGGAGGTCAAAAAACCTTGGATTAGGAGTTTTCGTAGTTGTCGAGGCCGCCGTGTATCTCACTGGAAAGTTCGCCAGAGACTTGAGGGTCCAAAAAGGAACTTTGAGCAAACTTGAGGGACCAAAATAGGACTTTGACCCCCAAAAAATTGAAGTTAGGATATAATTGACACCAGATTTTACATTGGAGGTATAACTGACACAAAACAAATATTAGGGGCATAAAAGCTGACCCGAAACTTTAGGGTCACGAAATAGTGTTTTGCCTTTATTGAATTTATACTAAGGATTTAAATTAGAAAATTTTTACAAATTAAAAAACTTAATAGTTTAAAATTATACATGTTATATTTGGAACTTAAAACAATCGGAATTAAAATTTTATTTTGGTATTATCAGTTTATAAAATTTTTTAGAAAGAAGAAATAATTGATAAAATTAAAATTTTCAAAATAAATTATATAATTATAACTCACTTTCTTTTTCAAAAATTCAATTGCATAAATTATGTACTATTGGGATTAAATTTGAAAATTTTAAATTTATAGAGAATAGAATCCCTAAGCCTTGCACACACGATAGACCACGTTTGTTCTCCTCCTTCTTCCTTTTCTCCACAGAAAACCCTCAGCCGCCGCCACCGACAACCACCTCGACGACGGCCACCCACCGTGCCCACAAACAGCGGCGACGCCGGCCTGCATCATTTACCATCTTCCTCACCTCTTGGTATTTCTTTCCTTCTCTTTTGGTTTATTTTTTTCCTCATATCTCGATTTTTGCTGCTAAATGATGGAATTTTCTACTCTCAATTGGTAATTTGTGATGTTTCTAACACTATAAAACATTGGGTTGTTGTTGGTTTCCCTTCTGTTAATTTGTTTGGACCCGATGATGCTTACGTCAAGCTTAAAATTTTAGTTTGCGGCCAAATCCTCAAGTTTTCTTGCATCCAATGGTTCTAACTAATTCAATTGATTTTAGTAATGAGTTGTTTATCATTTGTTTTGGGTTAGAAAGTATATCTTGAAATTTGGTTATTTTAGGGTGAAAACTTTAAATTTGGTAAATGGCCTAATTTGATGACTTAAATAATTTATTGAGTGAAATGGGTTCTTTATTGGTATAGAAGGTACTTACATCATAATTTTAAGTTGTTAGTGACTTTCGGTGCTTTCTCAGTGTTCAGATAATACCTAATGCCCTTCATTTGACTTTCCTGTTAGAGGATTAGAGTTCAGTTTTGTGTATTTGTTATGGGTTTTACCACTTAAACTTTTGTTGGTTGCATTGCTTTGTTGCTTTTGAAACTTGTTAGTGACTTAGGATGATTTCTCTGTTTTCAGATAATACCCATAAAACCTTTTTGGGGAATCAGCTTTCAGAGGGGTTGGTCTCACCACAGTATATGGCTCTACAACTCTTTGACGGTAGCGACCCAGAAAATGATGATATATCAAAAGTCAAGATAAATGAGGAGTATGCTCGCAGATTTGAGCACAACAAGAGGAGGGAGGACCTCCAGCGTCTTGAGGAGATGAAAAAGAAGGGTCTTATCTCTTCATCTTCGTCCTCATCTTCTGATGGTGATGAAGAATCCGAATCATCGTCAGATGATGATGATGACTTTGACGAACTAATCGGTTCTAGCAGGAGAGATAAGGAGTTTTTTGACGCCTTAATTAAGGTGAAGAAGAAGGACCCTTGTATTAAGCAAAAAGATGCTAAGCTATTTGAATCAGATCATAGTAGTGATGAGGAAAACAATGGAAGGGGGAAAGGTCATTCAAATGATAAGATGGGTAAAAATCCAATGTATTTGAAGGATGTGATGGCAAAGCATTTGATTGAGGAAGGACCAGATTTTGGGGATAAAGAGGAGGAGAACGTCGAAAAAGAGAAAGGTAACTTAGAAAATAAGAAGAGTAAGAAGGGAATAGTACATTTGAAAGATGTTGATAAAGAAGGGAGGAAGACTTATGATGATGAGCAGGAAGAATTGAAAAAGGCTTTTCTTGAAGCAGCAGAAAGGGAAGGTTTGGAGGGTCGTGAAGGGGATTTTTTTGTAGTGAAGGAGAAGGCTGGTGAGGACAAAGGAGAAAGTGATAATGTGGAATTTGAGAAGAAATTGGATGAGTATTTTGGTGAAGAAGTAGATGCAGACGAGAATTTCAAGTTTCTCAAAAGTTATTTCATGAACAAGATGTGGATTGATAAGAATGGGGAGAATTTGGACGTTGATGAGGAAGAATTGCAAAGAATATCAGAAGATGATGTGGAAATTGAAAGACAAGAAGAATACGAGTACAGGTTTCAAGAAAATCAAGGAGACAGGGTGTTGGGTCATGCTCGGAAGGTGGAGGGGTCAGTGAGGAAGAAGACAAATGCTAGAAAAGAGCAGAGGAAAAGCAAAGAGGAGAGGATGGCAATAGCGCAGAAGGATAGGGAGGAGGATTTGAAACATTTGAAGAATTTGAAGAAGCAAGAGATGCAGGAGAAGGTTAAAAAAATAATGAAGACTGCAGGCATCCTTGATGATGATATAATCCCAATGTCGGCCACAGAAATAGAAGAGGAATTTGACCCAGAGGAATATGACAAGATGATGAAGAAGGCATTTGATGAGAAATATTATAATGCTGAGGATGCTGACTCAGATTTTGGTGATGATGATGATGATCCTATGGAGAAGCCAGATTTTGAAAAGGAGGATGAATTGCTTGGGCTTCCTAAAGACTGGGATGTGTGTGGATCTGATGATGGGTTTCTTGCTGCTAGGGAACGGGCTCTGAAACAGAAGATGGAGGATAGTGGTAGTGATGATGATGTGCTTGAAAAGGAAGAAAACAATGAAGAACAAGTTCCAGAGGAAGGTAAGCGGAAGAGGAAGCGTAAAACGGCTCTTTTGGAGAAGGCCAGACAGGCAATGATGGATGAGTATTATAAATTAGATTATGAGGACACCATTGGGGACTTGAAGACGAGATTCAAGTATGCCAAAACAAAGCCAAATAGATTTGGCTTGAGTTCTTCAGAGTTACTACTGTTGGATGAAAAGGAGTTGAATCAGTATGTGTCCTTGAAAAAGCTTGCTCCTTATAGAGAGGAGGAATGGAAATTAAGCAAACGAGCGAGATACGAGCTGAAGAAGAAGACAAAAGAGCTCCTTCGTTCAGGAAGTTTGGACAACCAGAAGAAAGGTAAAAAGTCAAGAGATGATGTTGGCAAGTCAACCTCAAATATATTGGTTGAGAATGATGATAAAGCAGTTGCAGAAGAGTCAAACGTTGAGTTAAAAAGTTTATCCCGGAAAGCTAGGAGAAAACAAAATCTTGTTCATCTTAAGTTGGCAGATACAAGGCTAAAAGCATATGGGCGGATATCCTCTAAATCTAAGGCCAAAAAGAAGCACTAGATCTTTGCAATATTTTTGACAGGTGATTCCCTTTACGAACGATTGCTCATATTAATAGATGATTAGTTTTAATAAACTTTCGTATCTGATTAATAAGGCAATTCAATCCAATTTTATGTTCATTATGTGATAGTGGATACTATTTCATGAAGAATTTTCTTTCTTTTTACACATTTTTTGTAATTTTGCAGAAGGAAGTTAAGGAAAACAACCCACCGACAAAGAATTGGAGCTTGAGTACTTGACATTGCATTATTGATTGAAGTTTGTGCCTTTCTTTCTCTAATTCTTTATTAAATTAGATTAAGATAGATGTGATAACCGGAACTTCTGGTGGGACTCATACTTCATTTTTGACCAATTGACATGTAAGTTTTGTTAAACCGACGAGCTTGGATGAAGAATATTGAAGATATGTACCCTTTTATTTAATTGTTTTGTCGTTACTTTTAAACATAAAATTTATTTAATGTGAAATTATATTCTTGTGATAGTAATGAGTTGTAATATCAGATAGTGTACCTGATCAAACAACATCTTAGTATGTGAATTACAAATGTTTGGCAGCCGGCTGTTTATTCACATTGGCAGTTCTGATTATTGATTACCCAAAGAATAATTATCTTCTTCAGAAAAGAACACGAAGCCATGTAACTGGAAAGGAACGTGTGTCTATGGTCGTTTGATTTAAAATATCAAAATCAAAAGAGTTTTAAAAATCAATTGTTTACATGCCATGGCGGTGTGGTGATGTTGTTTGTAAACATTTATTCTCATACACATGCATACAAGCATATATTAAAAACCAAATTGCACTCAAGGAAAGAGTTTTAAAAATTAATAGGTTAAAGGTTCATTTTGGTCCTAAATGTATGTCCTAATATTCATTTTGGTCCATTATGTTTCAAAATTTTCAAATTGGTCTTAAATGTTGGCAAAATGTTTCATTTTGGTCCAAACTATTGAATATGATTCGTTTCTAGTTTAAATATGACGAGTTTAGAGCTACGTATGATTCTCAAATAATACTTTCTCTATCCAGTTGGAAACGTCAATAAACAAGGCCAAATTGGTCTTAAAAGTATTTGGCCTCAGAAGTAGACTGCTCGTTTCATATCAAACAAACAAAGTTGATCATTTCTCTCTCGTTTCAAATTCAAATGCGACGAATTCAGAGTTACGAGTTCCTCTTAATAAGTCATTTGAATTTAAAATGAGAGATGACGACGAGAGAAATATGACCAAATTAATAATTTGGGACGAAAATGAAACATTTTACCAACATTTCAGACTAAAATGAAACATTTTACTAACATTTAAGATCAATTTCGTGAGTTCGATTTCCACTTCTGATGTGAGGGCCTTGTTGGTAGGTGATTGGTAAGTACCTCTGTAAACGCTTATAGAGCCTGAAGGCCTGCCCTGGCCTTGATGAACCTGGGTCTAACTCACTTGAACTTTTTTGTTACAAAAAAAAATTTGGAAGTTTACGGTATATTTATGTTAACTTTTAAAATTTAATGATATTTTGTGCCTTTAACCTAAAATTTTAAGTATGTTTTAGTGGACAAACTAATTACTAGATCAATAGTTAAATTTAGATTATCTAAGGCAAACCTGGTTTTCTTGGATTTTGAAAGAAGAAAAAATCAAAGTGTCATTTAGTTTTCTTGCTTTAGGGACTTCTTTAAAAAAGAAAAAAAAAAAGTAATTATTACGAATGTCTTTTAAAAAAAGTAGTTAAGAAAATATTCTCAATTAAAAATAAAAAACCTATAAATTGACTTCTTTAAAAAAAAATTAAAAAAAACCATAAAAAATTATTAACCCACAAACCCTTCGAATTTCTAATCAAACCACTAACCACCACAAGACGCACGACCTTGATCTCTAACCACAAACGCATCCGAATTAATTTTAACCCAACCCTCATCCGGCAGAATCTAGTGAATTTGAGGTATGTTCTCGTTCAAAGTCTTCAAATTGCTCTTCCCAGCCTTGCACAATGTTATCACAAATCTGCTCACACCACCAAAAAATGACTTTCTCAGGAGAATCAGGAGTGACAAAGTTAGGGTCGAAGATCCTCTCATTAATGGGAAGTCATATTTATTGTACGAGGGAAGTAGATAATGTATATTTAACATGTGGTGCAAATCATGTAGTTTTTGTAAGCTAAAGTGGTTATTGGATTTTTTATTTCATTTTATTATATATTAATTTATATACGTATTTATTTTGTGTGTTTTTTTATTTCTTTGATTTTTTTTTAATTTTTAATTGTCTAATTTTGACCGACTAAAAGCATGCTCACACGTATAATATAGTATAGATATAGATATAGATATAGTTTTTTTTGGATCCCTAAATTTTATATTAACTGTCATTCTATTTCTACTTTTTTTTTTAGTCAATTTTCTCCCCCAATGTTTCATATTTTGTTTAGTTTTATCATTTGCTTTTACTTTAGCCAAATATTAATAACGAAATTAACGATATGTAAAGTAAAATTGATAGAAAAAGAAACTCAATTTTAACTCAAATTAAAAAAGAGGATGCAGTTTATCATTAATTTATTAAAATAAATTAGTCAAAAGACAAAATTGACTCAAATGTAAAATATTTAGGATGAAATTGATTGAAAAAAAAAATTAGGGACCATATCGACCTTTTTGCCATTTTTTTTAACAAATAATATTTATAGCTATATATAACTCCTAAGTCATATTGATCTTTCGTGACTGTGGGAACATTTGGTCTCTTGTTTAGCAGAGAATCGTGGATGTTCTATGCGATGCTCTTCTTCAAATCTCAAGTGAAGATGTGGTTTTCTACAGCCATAAGGTATGCCTTCCCCAAAATTTCTCACTTTCATTCTCCTCTTTCCTTTTCCCTCTGTTACCCTAAATTCTATGCTCATTCACTTTCCCCAAATCCGAATAACATCAACGACATTGTCGCTTCGTTTAATCGCATACTCCGTAATCATCCCCCACCCTCCGTATTCCAAACTAACAAGGTTTTAGGAACCATTGTAAAGATGAAACACTATGCCACCGCTATTTCACTTTGCGCACAAGCCGAATCAAAAGGAGTGACGCCTGATTTGGTTACTCTCAATATCTTGATCAATTGCTACTGCCATCTAGGTCAGCTGGATTTCGCTTTCTCTATATTGGGTAGGATCTTCAAGATGGGTCATCATCCTGATACCATAACTATGACTACAATAATGAAAGGGCTCTGTAATAATAATAGGGTTGGAGAAGCACTACATTTCCACGATGAACTGATTGCCCGAGGATTTCTTTTGAATGAAGTGAGTTATGGCACCTTGCTCAATGGGCTATGTAAAACAGGAAAAACAAGAGCTGCCCTAAAATTGTTGCGAAGGATGAAGGAACTGGAAGTTAAGCCTAATGTTATCATGTATTCCACTGTCATCGATGGCCTATGTAAGGAAGGTTTTGTAAATGAGGCACACAATTTGTGTTGTGAGATGCTTGATCAAGGAGTCCCCCCAAATGTTGTCACATATAACTCTCTAATCCATGGTTTCTGTAGCCAGAGTCAATGGCAAGAAGCTACTCAATTGATCAATGAGTTGATCGAAGAAAGAGACATGAAGCCTGATGTGGTGACTTTTAGTATAATGATTGATGCATATTGTAAGGAAGGAAGTATTAGTGAAGCTCAAGGTGTGGTTGCCATGATGATGAAGTTTGGTGAGAGACCTAATGTTGTTACTTTCAATGCTTTAATGGATGGGTACTGTTTAAGAAATAATGTTAACGAGTCAAGACAACTGTTTGACAAGATGGTCGAAACTGGTCTGACTCCTAATGTCATTAGTTATAATACAATAATGAAAGGGCTCTGCAATAATAATAGGGTTGGAGAAGCACTACATTTCCACGATGAACTGATTGCCCGAGGATTTCTTTTGAATGAAGTGAGTTATGGCACCTTGCTCAATGGCCTATGTAAAACAGGAAAAACAAGAGCTGCCCTAAAATTGTTGGGAAGGATGAAGGAACTAGAAGTTCAGCCTAATGCTGTCATGTATTCCACTGTCATTGATGGCCTCTGTAAGGAAGGCTTTGTAAATGAGGCACACAATTTGTGTTGTGAGATGCGTGACCAGGGAATCCCCCCAAATGTCGTCACGTATAGCTCTCTAATCCATGGTTTCTGTAGCCAGAGCCAATGGCGAGAAGCTACTCAATTAGTGAATGAGATGATCGAAAGAGACATAAAGCCTGATGTGATTACTTTTAATATAATGGTTGATGCATATTGTAAGGAAGGAAGTATTAGTGAAGCTCAAGGTGTGTTGGCTATGATGATGAAGTTTGGTGAGAGACCTAATGTTGTTACTTTCAGTGCTTTAATGGATGGGTACTGTTTAAGAAATAATGTTAACGAGTCAAGACAACTGTTTGACAAGATGGTCGAAACTGGTCTGACTCCTAATGTCATTAGTTATACTATCTTGATCAATGGATATTTCAAGAGTAAAATGATAAACAAAGCCATGGATATCTTTAAGGAAATGCGAAGTAGAAATTTGATACCAAATGCTATAACATATACATCCGTCATCAATGGCTTGTGCAAGTCTGGGAAATTATCACATGTGGGAGGTTTGGTACGTGAGATGCATGATAGTGGCCAACCCCCTAATATAATCACTTATAGCATGCTTTTAGATGCATTGTGCAAAGGGCATCATCTTGATGAAGCTGTTTCATTATATAAGCAAATGGTCAGTTGGGGAATACAACCTAATGTGTATACATACACTTCACTTATTGATGGTTTATGCAAAGGAGGCAAAGTAAATTATGCACATAGGATTTTTAAAGTTCTCTTGGAAAATCATGATTATCTGAATGTGCATGCATACACTGCAATGATAAGCGGACTTTGTAAAGAGGGCTTGTTTGATGAAGCTTTGACCTTGCTTGAAAAGATGGAAGAGAATGGATGCCTCCCTAATTTTGTGACTTTTGAAGTAATTATTCGAGAGCTTTTTAAAAGAAATAAAAATGACAAGGCAAAGAATTTGCTTCTTGAAATGATCGGTAGAGGTATTTTAAAACGATAAAAATAGGTCAAATGCTTCAGTCCTGATTTCTTTTGTTCTTGTACTAATCTTGGAATANATCCGTGTACCAAACACCCCCTAAAAACTTCTATAAACAACATTGTATATTTTAAGATATAAAGATCAAATTGTTGGAACAAATTCCTTTTTGCCATTAAATTTTGTACTTCTAGATTGTGTTGTACGAGTTACAGCTAAAGCAAGATAATAGTGATGTTGATTTAATATATTCTTTTTAACTAAAAATAAGGTAAATTTGATTTTCAATACAAGAGAATTTTAGTAGTTGTTTGCTTATAGCAGGGTATTGAAATAATGCTAAAGCCTAAAATATAGTTACATGAATGTCTGGATCTCAACAGAGGTATGCCTCAATTCTGTATTGCTGATTTTAATTTTTCCTTGAGGAATTCCTCAGCAATAATCCATGAAAGAAAAACACTAAAATAAGACATCTCTTCAATTTCCTCTTGCTTGAAAAATTCTTCGATACTTTCAGTGATTACTCTGCCTTAGCTGAATAATGTCAGGAGAATTAGAATCTCTTTTAGGTTCAAAGAGTAGGTCATTATAGAATTAATCTTTCATGTCCGTTGATTGTTTTACCATTTTGCAAGGATGCGTTCTTCGAAATTTTCGTCAAATCTGGAAGCTAATCGTTAAACGAGTTACATAATCTTGTAATTCATCTTCTTTCGATTCTTTTGGTCTATTTTGCGTAGTCTAAGAGCCTGTGTATCGCCGGATTGAAAATTTCACGTCCTTGAGTTCTTGAAATCGTTGATTTCGATTCATCAATTCCGGAAGCATTTTGGCCAATTTGATTTTCCGGATCTTCTCGTCTTAAAGAAACGATTCATTCTGTTGTTTGTTTGCCGGAAACGACGACAGAAAAACACCGAATCTGGCGGGTTGAGCGGCAGCTCCGTTTTGGGCAACAAGTCAGGTAGCGAGAGGTTGAAGATGACCTCTTCGCTAAAACTGCCTTTTTGGTCCTTCCAGTTTTGTGAAACTTGCGTTTTGGTCCAGCAGTTATTTAAAAAAAAAAATGCTCAGTCATGATGCCACGTAATCAAATCAGACAAAAAAAATGACACATAAGCAAAAAAAATTGCCACATGTACATTGAGTCAAAATTGAGGGCATAATTGAAACGTTGGTTGCACATTGAGAGCATGTCTGAACAAAATGAAACGTTAGGGGCATAACTGAAAATCACTGCAAATGTTAGGGGCACGAAAGGGTGTTTTGCCTATATATATATCTCATCTTTTCATATTTAAAGAACAGTATAGCAAAAGGATTTACTTAAAATATTCTTTTCTTATTTGCGTGTATTTAGATTATTGGATGTGCTTTCATGTGTCAAATTATTTCTGTACCTTTAATATAAAGTTTTTGTTCAATAAAAATATTTTCATCTTCACCTGTAAAAATAGATGTAAATTGAGATATAAAATATTTTGTGAGACTCCTTTATTGCATCATTCCCAACATCTCAAAGTCAATTTGTGAACAGAATTCTTCCGTATTTACTTGATTCTTACTTTATATTAAAAGCACTGCATGGTAATTTCTCTTCTTTTTCTTCTTCCCCTTCGTGGAGACTAGCTTGTATTTTTAGAAGCTAAAGCTATATATATATAATTGAATTGGAATCCCATAAAACTAAAGCAAGCAAACCCAAACACTGACTTCATTTTTCTCTCAAATAGCTTTAGGCCATCTCTACAATATTTCAGAAGAACAATCGTGTATATCTGTTCATTAATCTCTCTTAAGAAAGGAATCTTTGTTATTCGTACATATATATCTCTCAAAATAGGAAATTGGTGCCGTTCTAGTGATCCCCAGGATGAATATTGAGTACCCAGATGTGGATCCTGATGAGTATTATGTGTGTGGTGTCCTTGAATCCTATTCTTCAAATTCTTTCATATCAATTCCATTCCTAAATGTTTTTATGACGGCATTAGCTGATCCTTTGGAATGTATGGTTCAAATGATAACATTCAACACAACTTCACTCCTAAACTTTGCAGAAGGATTCACAGAGACAATATATTGTAGCCCAATCTGTGTTGAATTTTAATAAAAAGAATATGAGAGTGAGAGAGCTCATGAACTGCTTGATAGAATAAAAAACGAGCAGAAAATATTTGTTATACTGTTTGACCTTCACAAAAATCTGGTTTTGGGTAAGAATGGAATCCCATTTGGTGAACATCTCACAAAGGCTGCAAAATATTGCTCACATCTTCTGTGGAGATAATATTATTAAGCCAAATCCTTACACTGATTTTGACATTTTGTTGTCTAGTACTCTATAGTGAGCAAAGGTTAAGGCTAATGTTAGAGAGTGTACTTGGACAGTGTTTAAACTTTACTTAGTCTGATTAGTATTTAGTGCTACAGTGTGACTTTAAAGGGGAAATATGATAACTAAATGAGCAGGAATGATCATAATGAGTACGTGGATGCTCCGAAAAAGCAAGTTTTGTTCAAATTGGTTCACGAATATATTAACTTCTTCCACACACTCAAATCAAATATCAATGATTCTTTCTTTCCCTGTTTTTGCGTGAAAGCTGATCTCGATATTTTTTACCATGTGTGTATTGGTTCACAAATATATTAACAATGATTCACCATCTCACTCTTCATTTATTCAGTTCTTACTTTAGAATTTAGACTAAAAAGAACAAAGTATAATCAGAAGCTGTTTGTTAATTTCAGCCTTCAGGGACCTTTATTTGTTTTTTCTCACCATCACAATCTTCACATCACCAATGAGTAAAAACTAGCTTTTATCTTCGGAGACCAAAGCTATAAAATTTAATTGGATTTCCCATTTCCCACAAAACAACATCAAACAGTCGCTTTCATTAATCTCCTTCAGAAAGGTATTCCTTCATCTTTGTAATTTGTACACCCTTCACACTATTTCTACTGCCTTATTTCTATGCACAACATTTCTAAATGAGAGCTGTTCTGCAAATTCCCAGAAAGATAATCGGTAGCTGAATCCTAATACTCACAAGATCGGAATGCATGGTTCAAATGATGACATTCAGAATAACCAGATTCCAAAACTTGGTAGAAGGATTGAGAGACAAGGCATTTGGTATGTGGTTTTGACTGCAAATGTAGGAAAGAAGGTTGATGTGAAGAAGATTCAAGATGAGTTTGCTGGCCATTTGGGATTCAGTTTTGATAAGAAATCTGAGAGTGAAAGAGCTCATGAACTGCTTGATAGGATGAAAAAGGAGAAGAAAATCCTTATTGTGCTCTTTGATCTTCATAAAGGCTAGGATTTGGGTAAGTAAGATTTGAATCCCATTTGGTGAATCCAAGCAGATGTTTGTTTACTCAGAGGGATTTCTTTGTCTGACTCCAAATTATATGTATTTTGGGGGCTTACTTGTGTCTTCCTTCCACTTTGGTTTTTCATAGAGGAAATGTATTTGTATTATTTGGTTTTTCCTCTCTATTAGTTCTGTACTTCTGCTTCATTTCAGACCATGAGTAGTAATATGGGTTTGTTGATGTGCTGAGTGCAGTAGATCGAAATAAAATACCAGACTTGTACAGACTTGGATTTCCCTATTATGGAGACTTGTTTAAGAAGGGGACTGAAATAAAATAACTGATTGTCAAGGAACAGTTATCTCCTGCATAAAATACAGTAACTTCACTTAAGGACTAATTAAGTAGGGTTTGTTTGCACTTAAAATTAATCATTCGAGTTACCATCATGGGTCAAAACTAAAAGCTTATTGGCTTTCATCATGGGTCAAAACTATGTATGATTGCTAAATTCTAAGACATGAAAGTTATAAAACAAAAAATATTAATACAATTTTTGACACTCCAACTTTCCAATGCTCAAAGGCAATAAAACTTAACCAATTAATTGGAGAGATAGGAAATGGGCCATTGTGAGATGGGATGAATATATACATGATAAAACCCAAAAAAACTAAAACTTTTCTTTCTTTGCCTTTTATGTATGTTCTAGCAATTGCAACAATGAATTTTCTGTGCTTAGCTTTCTGCCTTTTAGCATCATCTTGGTGATTTATATATATACACACACACACAAACAAATCCATTTTTATTAATTATATTTCCTTATGTTTCATAAATCAAGTGGTCGGAAACTTGAGAATTTTGCATCTTTCACACTATTTCTAGTGTCTGATAGCTGTTATATATATCTTTTACAGTAGAAAACAGGAGTGGTTCCAAAAATGAATTTTGAGTACCCCGATGAGGATCCTCATGAATTTTGTGTGCCTCGTTTACTTCCTAAAGCCAATACTTACAACTTCAAGTATCCTACGAGAATGCCAAACGTGAATGATTTTATGGAGGCATTAGCTGATCCTAATACTCATATAATTGGAGTTTATGGTTCAAATGATGACATTCAAGTATTCAACACAACCTCATTCCCATACATTGCAGAAGGATTGACAGAGATAATGTTTTTGATGCGATTTTGATTGCAAATGTAGGAAAGAAGCATAATGTGAAGAAGATTCAAGATGAGAATTCAGGAAAATTGGGATTAAGCTTTCATAAGAAATCTGAGGGTGAAAGAGCATGTGAATTGCTTGAGAGAATAAGAAACGAGAAGAAAATGCTTGTTATACTCTTACACATTCACAAGGGTTTGGATTTGAGTATGCTAAACTAAGAGAAATCGAGAATGAGAAATTGAAAATAGGAAAAGAATGATTTGCATTGAATTAAACAAAGAATACAATGTAGTTTATATAGGTGAATTAATCACCAGAAATCAGTTAGCTGAAAACAACTCTACAACAACTAAACTNGTCGAAGTGCTCTCCATGGAGAGAACCTGGCTCTGATACCATGCTAAACTAAGAGAAATCGAGAATGAGAAATTGAAACTAGGAAAAGAATGATTTGTATTGAATTAAACAAAGAATACAATGTAGTTTATATAGGTGAATTAATCACCAGAAATCAGTTAGCTGAAAACAACTCTACAACAACTAAACTGAGCTGAATAACAAACTCCTAACAAACTATGCTGAGCTGGAATATGATACTAGCATCTCCAGGACGATAGACTCCAGGAAGACTAACTTCAGGAAGACTTTCAGGAAGACTAACTTCAGGAAGACTTTCAGGAAGACTAACTTCAGGAAGGTTATATACACTGTCAGAGTAAGATTGCCATCACCATTTGGAGATGCATACTCAGCTAGAAGAAATGGATTTGTCCAAGGAGATGCATACTCAGATAGATTTTGTTTTCTGATCTTTTTCTTTTGGTGACTAAGCCACATCCCTTGGCTATTCAACGATTAATCTTTAATCTTGTCAGAGTTCACCATTCGATAAGTAAACGTGCTGCATACACACTGTCCAAGATCGAACCCAAGATATAATACTTAAACAACTCAAGCAACTATAACTTATGCTAACCCTTGTATTTTGTTTTCTAATCCTTTTAACTGAGTGATGAAATCTTGAGGTTTTATGTTGTGAGTGTCTCGTATCTATTTTATTAGCAGCTTCTTTTCATTGTTCTGTGATTTTGTTAAATCTTCAGAGCATGAATAAATGTAATATATGTAGGAGTATGAATGTACTCAGGATGGTGATAAAATATCATATTTGTACCAGGGTGGAATGTGCATAAGATGATCAATACCCGTCTAAAAGTATTAGGTTAGATCAAATTGTATTTTCTTTAGGAAAAAACTGGTCTGATTGAATTCCAATGATTGAAAAAAATCTGTCTTAATCCCACATCATTAGGTTAGGCGAGTTAGCATATGTGTTCATATTAAAAAGGGTAAAATGTACTTTGGTACTTTATGTTTAGGACCGAATCCATTTTGGTATCCTTAAAAACAAAATTTGACACTTTGGTACCCTGAGATTTGCGTCGTTAGCACTTTGGTACCCTGTAGTTATTTTTTGTCAAGATTTAACGGAAAATTATTATCACTTTTGCAAAAATTACAAAATTCCCCCAACTAATTTCAAAATTTTCAAAAACGTCCCTAGATCATAATATTTAAGGACAAAAATGAAAATTATAACAAAATTTTGGGGTCGAAATTCAATTATGAAAAATAATGGAAAAAAGAATAAAATTACAGATTACTCCTAAATCTAGAAAATAAATGCAATTTAGTCCTAAAACTGTGTGGTTCGACAGTGAGAAGATAAATTTTACAAAATTTTGGCAAAAATTACATAATGCCCTAGATCATGATATTTGATGTCTAAAATAAAAATAACAAAAACATTTTGGGGTCAAAATATAATTTTGGAAAATATAAAAAAGGAGATAATAACATAAATCTAAAAAATAAATGCAATTTAGTC
>QANZ01047331.1:0-48168 GCA_003254925.1 Chamaecrista fasciculata
TGGTCTTGGTTCATTTACGTTCCCACGTGAATGATCGACCAGGACAGTTTTAGATTAATTATCATATAATCAATCAAGGATTGTTATCATAGTAAACACGCTAATAATATGATAACCATTAATTTATCTCCATAAATTAATTAATATGTTCAAAACATATTTATAAAATGATTGGCCCTAGGGCACAATCTCCAACAGAAGGCTCCTTATGACAAGAAATGTTTCCCAAAAACTGAATATAATCAGAACTAAAACAAGTAGGAATGGTGTATGGAAATGATGGTGGAATATAAGAAGAAGAATGAGGAACTGAACAGGTCACATAGTCCTTCATCCAGGAAGGGGGATGCTTAATTCGAGTACTATGTCTAAGAGATGAAGGTTCTGATGTAAGTGAAGGAGATGGAAGAGATTGAGAAGAAATAGGATCAGCGGAAGAATGAGGAATTTCTGATGGAGTGGGATTAATACAAGGAGTTGAGATAAGAAAAGAATCAAGGTCAGTATCAAAGTAATCAACAGGAATGGGAGTATTGGAAATAGAAGTATTTGGAACAAGTGGAGTGAGTTTGTTATGTTTAAAAGGGAATTCCTCTTCATAAAAACGAACATCCCTAGAAGTAATTAATTTCCTGGAATCCAGCAAAAACACTTTGTAAGCTTTCTGTGTAGAAGCATAACCAACAAACACACGCCTATGAGCTCTCACATCAAATTTCTTTTTATGAGGATCAACATTAGTAACTGATATACCCCCTTTTGTACCCAGGGTCCCCTCCCACTCAGACCCGACGCCAAGAGCAAACTGGCAGGTCCCCTCCCACTTTTAGCTGTCACGGGCCCACCATACAGATCTTCTCAGATCTTCTCGGACACAATCCCCCAGATCTTGGGATACTTGCCTGACTCTACAGGCACAGGTCACTATCAACCACCTACCACACTGTACTTCCTCCTTCTACATATACACGCTCCAAACACCCTAACATGGTAAGTGATGAATCTCTCTACAGATCTTACCCTCACTTCCCACTCCCTCTAACTTGAGCTTCGGAGTGGATTCACAGGGGCCTCCCCCTGTGAATCCTTCTTGCAGGTTTCAAGTTCCTCAGGAGGTGGACAAGGATCGCAGGGAGCCCCCTGTGCTTCCTCTTCCGCAGGATCCGACGACCCCAGCCCCTCGGAGACTGCAACACGTTGAGAACTCAAGGTTAGTCCTCCTCGGATCCAGCTTTGTAGTTTTCACTGGCGCCGTCTGTGGGGAACCTACTATTCCCCTAGCTTACTCGCTGATGCTGAGATCTAAAGCTCAAACATCTCACTCTGGAACCGGTTCGTCAAGATCTGATGAGCTCGTTCCCTGAGACCTGAGAAAGGAAGCGGTCGACTCCCATGAACGCATCTGCCTCAAACAGGGTTCTCACCGCTTCGGTCCCTCTTCCCTTCAAAACCCAAAATCCAGATCTGAACGAGCGCTCTGTTTTCGAAGTCGTCTCTCCATCAAACCAGATCTGAACGAGTGCTTCGTCTTCGAAGTCATCTCCCCACCAAACCAGATCTGAACGAGCACATTGTTTTCGAAGTCGCCTCTCCATCAAACCAGGTCTGAACGAGTGCTTCGTCTTCGAAGTTACCAGCCTCAACCTCTCCACGAGAGCGACAACGCCCTGCAGGTCGGAGTTACCTGCTTCGGCTAGCCATGTCACGAAACCTCGCAGCAGAAACGTGACTCAAAAAGGTATTGACTCAAAACGTGACTCAAGAACGTGAATCAAATTTTGGGAGTTAGAGTTTCTTCCCTCAGACCCCCCTCCGGGTAGGCAGATACACGTCAGATCACGACTTGGGCGTCGCCGACCATGTGCGGACATGTCTCCCCGACTGCCTCAGCGACTACTCCCCGACAAGAGGGACAAGTGATATACGTCATCTCGCGACAGTCGCAGGTCTTCCTCACGTGGGGACCAATGGTGGTTTCCAGATAAGTCACCTTCTAAACTCTCACTTCGGCATCTCATAAGGACCTTTTTAGTCCATTTTCCACATATGTCAATCTTATGTGCGTTTGTTTGCCTGGTCCGTAATACATGAACATCATTTTACATATGCATTTATATGACGTCGGATGCCCCCCCTCCTCGGGCACTCTCCGGGTAGGTGGATACCCCCCTCGGACACCCTCCAGGATTGGCGGACACCTCCTCGGACACTCTCCAGAACTGGCACTACGCCTCCTCGGACACTCTCCGGGTGGGTGGACCCTCCTCGGACTCTCCAGGGTTGGTGGATACCTTCTCGGATACCCTCCAGGAGTAGCGGGTACCCCGCATCCGGCTTCTCGCTCCGAGTTGCTGATGATTTTTCAATCATCCAAATCACACTTTTTACATATGCATTTATATGACGTCGGATACCCCCACCCCCCTCCTCGGACACTCTCCGGGTTGGTAGATACCCCCCTCGGACACCCTCTAGGATTGGCGGACACCTCCTCGGACACTCTCCAGGACTGGTACTACGCCTCCTCGGACACTCTCCAGATTGGTGGCCCCTCCTCGGACACTCTCTAGGGTTGGTGGATACCTTCTCGGATACCCTCCAGGAGTGGCGGGTACCCCGCATCTGGCTTCTCGCTCCGAGTTGCTGTTCTATGATTTTTCAATCATCCCAATCACACTTTAAACATCACATATGTGGTAATTTTGACTGCAAAAATGCTATGACAAACCCGCCATGGGGATTGGATAGCGCTTTTCCATTTTGCAGGACTTCGAGGAATACGACCCACGAGGAAAGAGCAATTATTCCCCTCCTCGGACACTCTCCGGGATTGGTAGTTACCCCCCTCGGGCACCCTCCAGGATTGGCGGACACCTCCTCGGACACTCTCCAAGACTGGCACTACGCCTCCTCGGACACTCTCCGGGTGGGTGGACCCTCCTCGGACTCTCCAGGGTTGGTGGATACCTTCTCGGATACCCTCCAAGAGTGGCGGGTACCCCGCATCCGGCTTCTCGCTCCGAGTTGCTGTTCTGTGATTTGGCAATCATCCGAGTTGCAATACTGGTGAAGAAATCTCTCCCTTAGGAGCTAAACAGTACCTAGCCTCTCCAGGAGAGCAATAGGGCAACCACTGCCCAATGNGCATCCGGCTTCTCGCTCCGAGTTGCTGTTCTGTGATTTGGCAATCATCCGAGTTGCAATACTGGTGAAGAAATCTCTCCCTCAGGAGCTAAACAGTACCTAGCCTCTCCAGGAGAACAATAGGGCAACCACTGCCCAATGACGGATTCCCTCAAGTCGGAGGATGGCTGATTCCTTCCAGTCGGAGGATGGCAGATTCCCTCCACTCGGAGGATGACTTATTCCCTCCATTCGGAGGATGACGAAAAGTGTATTGTCACTTCTTCCTACCACAAACGCCATACAAGCACCTGCTTGTTTATGAAGGCAAGCATCCGCTTGTTCACAAAGGCAAGCACCCGCTTGTTTATGAAGGCAAGCACCCGCTTGTTTATGAAGGCAAGCATCCGCTTGTTTGCGCCGGCAGAAGTGTATTCAC
The DNA here is from genome assembly GCA_003254925.1 of Chamaecrista fasciculata. Classification (NCBI taxonomy): domain Eukaryota; kingdom Viridiplantae; phylum Streptophyta; class Magnoliopsida; order Fabales; family Fabaceae; genus Chamaecrista; species Chamaecrista fasciculata. The sequence continues at coordinate 3,563 of QANZ01047331.1, forward strand.
GCTTCTTCGCCGTACGAGCATCCGCTCCATTAAACAGGCAGGGAGTGACACCTCCCCATGCCTTAACAAGGGCCACATCGCCCCGCGGGTCAGGAGTTACCCGCCGGCTAGCCAACGTTGTCGGAAACCCAAGAGGAAAACGAAAGCAACACAACACAAGTCCTATGCAAAGGACACTGAGCTCACATACAAGTTCCGGCTAAGTCCTCACCCTTCCTGAGGGGGACAACGCCGCCAAACAATTCCCTCCACTAGGAGGATAAAGACGTTAGCCTCCCTGAAGGCGCCAACCCTCAGGAGGTGGATACATCAAGTTCCGGCTAGGTCCTCACCCTCTGCCAGGGAAATGAGACTACCAGCCTGCAAGAGCAAGGAAAATTAAATTTTGGCTAAGCCCAGAAAGCAAAACAAAAACTCTGATCCCCCTCCTCGGATCCTCTCCAAGATTGGCGGGTACCACCCGCTGGCAGGGAGGGACACCTCTCAACGCCTCGGAATGGGCAACAACGTCCTGCAGGTCGGAGTTCCCTGCAACAAAGTGCATCCGCACCCCTCAAAGCTTAAAGTGTATTCACACTTCTCCAGGATTGGCGGATACCGTCCACCCGGATGGTAACTCGGACTCCCATCCTCGGACACTCTCCAAGATTGGCGGATACCCTCCACCCGGATGGTAACTCGGACTCCCATCCTCGGACACTCACCAGGATTGGCGGATACCCTCCACCCGGATGGTAACTCTGACTCCCATCCTCGGACACTCTCCAGGATTGCCGGATACCCTCCACCCGGAGGATTGCCGGATACCCCCTCAGCCCGGAGGATTGCCGGATACCCTCCACCCGGAGGATTGCCGGATACCCCCCTCCACCCGGAGGATTGCCGGATACCCCCTCCACCCGGAGGATTGCCGGATTCCCCCTCCACCCGGAGGATTGCCGGATACCCTCCACTCGGAGGATTGACAGATACCCTCCACTCGGAGGATTGGAGGCTACCCTCCACTCGGAGGGTTGACGAACACTTGGAAGGAAATCCTGATCCTTTCTCCTCGGACACTTCTCTAGGACTGGCGGATGAACAAAGTGTAGTCACACTTCTTCAAAGTTCCAGCACAAAGCAAGCATCCGCTTGTTTATGCAGGCAGGGAGGGACACCTCTCAACGCCTCGAAGGGGGCAACAACGCCCTGCAAGTTGGAGTTCCCTGCAACAAAGTGTATTCACACTTCTTCAAAACTTCTTCTTCAACGCCTCAGAATGGGCAACAACGCCCTGCAAGTTGGAGTTCCCTGCAACAAAGTGTATTCACACTTCAAAACTTCTTCTTCAACGCCTCGGAATGGGCAACAACGCCCTGCAGGTCGGAGTTCCCTGCAACAAAGTGTATCCACACTTCTCCAGGACTGACGGATGTCAATTATGCGAATGGTAATTCTGATTGCACCCCTCGGGCAACGGGGACACCCCCCTCGGATGCCGACGACGGGGACACTTCCCTCGGACCTTTTGGCCTAGTGATATACACCCCTCGGAGTGCATAGCCGGATTTACCCCTCGCCAGCGGGGACACCCCCTTGCTACCCCCTCGGAGAGCACAGCCGGATTTACCCCTCGCCAACGGGGACACCCCCCTCGGACGCCGACGACAGGGGCACTTCCCTCAGACCTTTTGGAGGGCTTAGTGATATACACCCTTTTGTACCCAAGGTCCCCTCCCACTCAGACCCGACGCCAAGAGCATACTGGCAGGGTCCCCTCCCACTCAGAACCAACGCCAGGAGCAAACTGGCAGGGTTCCCTCCCACTTCCCTCGGACCTCTTGGAGGGACTAGTGATATACCCCCTTTTGTACCCAGGGTCCCCTCCCACTCAGACCCGACGCCAAGAGCAAACTGGCAGGTCCCCTCCCACTTTTAGCTGTCACGGGCCCACCATACAGATCTTCTCAGATCTTCTCGGACACAATCCCCCAGATCTTGGGATACTTGCCTGACTCTACAGGCACAGGTCACTATCAACCACCTACCACACTGTACTTCCTCCTTCTACATATACACGCTCCAAACACCCTAACATGGTAAGTGATGAATCTCTCTACAGATCTTACCCTCACTTCCCACTCCCTCTAACTTGAGCTTCGGAGTGGATTCACAGGGGCCTCCCCTTGTGAATCCTTCTTGCAGGTTTCAAGTTCCTCAGGAGGTGGACAAGGATCGCAGGGAGCCCCTTGTGCTTCCTCTTCCGCAGGATCCGACGACCCCAGCCCCTCGGAGACTGCAACACGTTGAGAACTCAAGGTTAGTCCTCCTCGGATCCAGCTTTGTAGTTTTCAGTAACATAGCATAAACATCCAAAAATTCTAAGTGTAGAGTAAACAGGATCCTGCCCAGTTAGAATTTTAAAAGGAGTTTGCCAACCAAGTATTTTTGAAGGCAGTTTATTTATCAAGTATGCAGCAGTAAGTACGGCTTCACCCCAAAAATCCTTACTCAAACCAGAATGAAAAAGCAAAGCTCGAGCAATCTGAATTAGATGTCTATGTTTACGTTCCACAATGCCATTTTGTTGTGGAGTATGAACACAACTATGCTGATGAATAATCCCCAAACTATCAAACAGATTCTGACATTTATGACTAAAAAATTCTGCACCATTATCAGTCCTCACAACCTTAACTGACTTCTGAAACTGAGTGTGAGCATAAGTGATAAAATTAGAAAGCAGACCAAAAACTTGACCCTTATCTTTCATCAAATATATCCATACTGCTCGTGAATGGTCATCCACTATAGTTAAAAAATATTGTGCACCAGTTAAAGAAATTGGAGCAACAGGACCCCAAATATCCACATGAATCAAATCAAAACAAGCAAGCGCTCGAGAAATGCTAGTATCAAAAGTCAATCGTGTCTGCTTAGCTTCATGACAACTATTACAAGCCTTATTTGATTTATTACAAGAAAAAGACAAGTGAGTTAGAACATCAGGTGACGGATGTCCTAACCTCTCATGCCAAAAAGAAGCTACAGCAGGAATAGATTTTACAGACTTAGACACAAAACATGACTTAGATTGCTGTGGAAATGAAGTATCCAAGACATATAGGTGCTTCTCCATATGACCAGTAGCTAAAACTTGTTTAGTCTGAAGGTCCTGCATAACACAATGATTCTGATGAAAAGAGACCACTATAGAAGAATGATCAAACAGACGAGCCACAAATAGCAGATTAAAACGAAACTCTGGGACATAGAGAACATCATGAAGAACAAGAGAAGAACTGAGCACAACAGTACCAACATGAGATACATTTTTAACATCACTATCAGGTAATTGTATAGTCTTAATTGCCTTGGGAGAAGACACATTAGTCAATAAGGACATAGAACAACACACATGACACGAAGCACCAGAATCAATAAGCCACCTAGTATGTGCATGTGAGATTATAGGTAAGAAAGTATTACCAGAAAAATCAGTGAAATAGGCAGCATTAGCAACTGCTTCAGTAGCAGGTGTATGTCCCTGCATATATTTTTTAAGTTCCTGAAGAAGATCAGAAATAGCAGTCATAGAATCAGAAGAAACAGAAGACGAATCAGATGAAGCAAGATTAACAGAGGCAGAAATGCGTTTATCGTTAGGATATTTTTCTTTAAACCACTCTGGAAAGCCATGCTTCTTGAAGCAAGCTTCCTCAAGATGACCATTCTTGCCACAATGAGTACAAACTCTATCTTCTTTCTTCGTACCATCTTTCTTCTTAGGAGGAGCAGACTTCGGAGCTGAAACCTTAGCAAGAAGAGCACTAGCATCAATGGACTTACTAGCAGTAGCTCCAGCATTCTTCTCAATGCGAGAAACCATTGAATAGACTTTGTTAAAAGAGGGTAAAGGATCCATAAGCAGTACATTGTTAACAATATGAGCATAATCACTCGATAAGCCTACTAAAAATTGCATTACAGTATTAGAAGAAGAAATTTCTTCAAGCTTCTCAAAAGCTCCACAAGTACAATTACAGATACAGTGAGGAATTGGCTCCAGACATTGAAGCTCATCCCAAACTTTCTTCAACCGATTGGCATAGGCAGCTACAGTATCAGATCCTTGCTCCATATTAGAAATTTCTTTCTTCAGATGAAAAATCCGTGGCTTGTCACTTTGACCATATTTCTCTTGCAACTCATGCCACAGAGTATAAGCAGAAGTGGTATACACATATGCTTCCGATAGATCTTTAGTCATGGAGTTCAAAATCCATGAACAAACCATGGAATCAACGAAAATCCACTGAGAATACAGTTCAGAAGAAGTATCAGTAGGTTTCTTACATGAACCACGTATAAAACCTAACTTGTTCTTCGCAGCTAGAGCACGCTCCATCGATCGGCTCCAAAGCAAGTAATTCGTCAGCGTCAGATGATTGGAGACCAATTGAATGCCTGGATTGTCAGATGGATGCAAATACATAGGATCATTTCGAGCAAGAACAGAGGAATTCGAAGTTTCAGATGAAGAAATCTGAGATTGTGAAATCTCAACAGAGGAAGATGAAGGAGGAGTAGCCATCGCAGAGAACAAATGCGATAGAGGAATGAAGAAATCGAAGAAATCAAAGGAAGAAATCAACGAAAAAGAGAAATGGATCTAAGTCTCTGATACCATGAAGAAATGCACAGTAGTCAGAGTGTAAAACTGAGTAAAAGAATGATAGTGCTTGTATTATTCAGCTGAAATATTTACAATATATACACAAAGCTGTACTAACTAAACCCTACCTAACTGAGGACTAAAGTTAAAATAAAACTAACTATAGTTTAACTTATAACAGAAATCAGAAACTAACTATAACTAATTAGTTACACTGAGTTATAATCTGCTACGCCTTCAAAGAGGTTTTTTAATTTTTGTTTTTCAAAATTTATTCTTAAAAATAAATTTAAAAACTATTTTAAAGAATTGTTTTTGAAAAATGAAATCAAACAGGCCCTTAGACTCCCTGCTTCCTTCTCCTGTTCCTCACGTTCCTCATCTTTTGTTCACATCTTCGTCTTCTTCCCATGCTACTCTTTTTCTTTTCTATCATTATGCATATTACTCCATCTGAGGGGTCATATCGAAATATGTAGGATGTTGAATCTTGAGATTGGATAAAGTTGTGAACAAAGATGAGGAACGAGGAAGTGAACAACAACGACGAAGACGAGGACGTGAACGGTGGCGATAGAGACGAAGACGTGAACGACGACGACAGAGACAGAGACGAAGATGTGAACAAATATGAGGATCGAGAGGAAAGGGTGAAGGGAGCAGGGAGTCTAAAGTTTCAGCTTCAATTTAGTTGAAAAAAATACAAAGTGACGTGACACTTTCTCAACCCATTGGATGTTTTGGATGGTTAGGATGAAAAGTAATGGAGGTAAAGGAGAAGGAAAATATTGGAGATGATCCACTCCTGTATCATCTCACTCACATCATCATTTCATTCACAATGCCATTTCATTTTATCTTATAATTACTTATCTGACCATATTGTATCGTACATTTTAGTGACATTTTAAGACATTTTATATTCATTTGGGATTCAATTGTTTTCCTTTATGTCTTTTTGTGATAAAATTGATGCCTTGAGGTTTGATGTTTATTTGAACTATTTTGGGATTAATTTTGTGGTTTTTCTCGAGTTTATTCTTTACTATTTATTTGATCCTTTTTATCCTGAGAATTCACATAGTTTCTTGGTGTTTTGACAGTTCTAAATGAAGTCCAAAGCATTGTAATACTCAAAGGAAGACCCGAGGATCATTGTAGATGAGTCAAGGACCAAATCATCATAGAATTCTACAATTTCCCGGATCTCGTCGTGGATTTCGCCGTGGGCAGGTTTCGTGGCAGAATTTGCGACTATTTTAATATTAAAAGTCAAAGCCCAATTTTGATGATTCTGATCAAGCCCAACCTAGTTTTGGTCAAAATTAAGTATATAATACATCTTTAGGTCAATTTCAAGGGTGACGCACTTCTTGAGAGAGAATTTACATTCTTGATCATCTTCTTGGAGCTTATTGTGGGATCATGACGATTCAATTTGATTTTGTTAATCTCTGCACTATGAGCAACTAATTCTCCATACCCAGAGGAGCATTGGAGCAAGCATGAGCTAGGGTTTCACATAGGGAGTTTTTCTCACACTAGAATTAGGGTTTTTCTTGTTATTATTTTCTAGTTGAACTTAATAACTATTTGGGATTCTGATTCTATTTCTTGATTGGGAACTTAATGTTGGGAAATCACAGATCAAAGCGCGCAGCGGAAGCGAAGAAAATGGAAAAAAAATAAAATTAAAATTAACCTTAAATGGTGCAGTGCTTGTGATTTCCTACAGGATCCACTAGTTGAATTTAAACCGGTAAAGGAAGAAGTATACCTCAAGTGTTTCAATCGGTCCGGTTGAATGGTGCGATTCTGAGAAGTCCACTCCAAGCGTCCTTCCTCCGTCGATAATCCACACGAACAGTTTGTTGACACCAAGGTGCTAGCCTTCAGTTCTTTTCTCCAAAAGAACTCGGGACTTTAATCTACGGTTCTTGGTGATCAAGAACAATTCTTGAACCAAGACTCTAGGTAGCGCAAGAAACAAGAGCCTCTCTTGTTTTCTCTCTCAAAACCCTAGTTTTTGAGACAAGTCAAATTCTCTCTCTCTCTTGGAGAAGTTCGACTTTTCTCTCTATTTTAGGGTTAGTCAATTTTCCTCTTGTCTCACAAAGGAAAACACAAATCTCACTTGTGTGTCAAGTATGTGTGTGTAAGTCGACTTACTCCCTTAGTTATAGAGCTTGGGGAAATTTGATAATTATAATTAGGGAATCCGTAAATCAATGTGATCGCACCATATTTCATCATATATTTTGGTGACATTTTAGGGCATTTTATATTCTTTTGGGATTCAATTGCATGTCTTTATGTCCCTTTATGATAAAATATGATGCCATGAAGTTTGATGATTATTTGGACTATTTTGTGATTAATTTAGTGGTTTTCTCGGGTTTAATCTTTATTACTTGATTGATCCTCTTTATCCTGAGAATTTACTTAGTTTCTCGATGTTCTTGATTGGTTTTAATGAAGTCCAAAGTGCTGAAATACTTCGAGGAAGGCTCAAGGATGTTTGGAGACGAGTCAGGGACCGAACTGAAAACGAACTCAAGCTGCTGGAAAAACCGCCGTCGGAACCGCCGCCATGCACAGCCGCGGCGGGTTCGCGATAACTTATAATTATTCAGGCCCAAGCCCGATTTTGATGATTCTGACCTAGATTTCTTTGGAATGAGCCGAAATTTACATATATGAGAGATTTTTAGGTCATTTGAAAGGGGGAGGAACCCTAGAGACACACTGGACACCATCTCCTTCATCCCCTCTCTTCTCCCACCTTCATCCATGGCTATTTTGGAGGCTAGGAGGCTTGTTGAAGCCGAATCTCTCTCCATGAGCAACTAGATTCCACACCCATAAGAGGATTGGAGGAGGCCCGAGCTTGGTTCTACACTTAGGGAGTTTTACTTTACTCTGTTCATCGTTTTATATTAGGGTTTGAGTTTTTCTTGGTTAGAGAACTTGTAATTTGATATTGATTATGAATTTGAGATTGGATTTTGGATTCTGATATGTATTGATTATTCTTGTCTTGATTATGATCCGTTCGGATACGTTGTAGTTGGTTTGACTAATAATTGGGATAAGTTTCTCTTTGATAACTTAGTCTGAGTTATAGAGTTGCCTGAATTCTTGATTTTATCTCGCCATTAGCTTCATTGAAGTGATTATCTTGGTTATGTTTATAATTGAGTTAATTGCTATGTTTAACGGTAGTGGACAACTTTAGTAAATGGTTTGTGAAGTAATTACTCCGATCTTTATAAGCTAGGAAGGCCGAATTCAATTCCTCTGTTGGTTGTTTCCATCAATAAGTGTGTCTTATCTATCTTTATCGCTTTTGTTTATCTTTTGCTTATTAATCAAAAACCCCAAAAAATATTATTGTTTTATTTAATTATTGTTTTAGGTTTTAGACAAACAATCAAAGAACAAATTTTCTTCGCTTTTACCCGATTGGTGATAACTTGGTATCGTTTACAATTAAACCTTGCACAAAAGTTCCTCGAGAGATTGACTCAGATTGCACCACTATAGTGCATTAATTATGGTATTTTTGGCCACCTAACGACGGGTGCGGTCAAATTGGCGCCGTTGCCGGGGACCAACCCAAGCACACTTTAATCTTTGCACTCCTGGGCAAAGCTGTCAAGAAAGAGTAGAAAACAAGGATGCAATAGAATTAAGAGAGTATCAATCCTACTCAACATATGGCGGAAGAAAACCAAAGCAACTTAGATTATGAGACAATTAATCAATTGAGCATGCCAAGCAACCTAAGAATCTCCAACAGACCAATCCAAAAAGTGTATCACTCACTCACATAGCAGGGAAAATTTACTCTCAAATCCTTGCAACGAGCCTCTACCATAGGCTTGAAATAACTCTACAATCTCCACTATAAATGCAATGATTCAAAAACTCAAGAGGACTTTAGAGGGTTGTAATGTTGGAAAAGGCTAAGAGATGGAAAAATTTAAAAAGAGAAACAAAATGGAAGAGAGAAAAAATGGTAGCAAATGAGCACAAAAGAAAAGTTAAGCTGCATACTAGTCAATGAATTCCAAACTTAGCATTTAAAACCTACCACTCTTTAAGACGAACTCCAATCCTCAACCAACCAAAAATTGCACAAGCTTTCTCTCTCTTTGTTTATCTTTGAGTCTTTGACTCTTATTTGGTGCCATAAACTTGCCTTAGCTTCTTAACATAATTCCATTCTCAACTTGAAGCTTTAAAAGGCACAACTTTTTTTTATTTTATTTTTTCACTTCAATTTCATGATATATATTGTTTTACTTGGCAATTCAAACCCATGAGGAGAGAAGCAAAAAGAAGAGTGTTGGGCAAAAAAATGCTAATTTAAAATTCAAAAACCAATAACAACAAGTTTAGATAATTAAGGCTCAAAGGGGGTGACAAATGGTAATGATGTTTGGGCTTGTGTATGGGAAATAAAGGTAGAAGAAAAATGCCTCTATCATAGTTCAAAAACCAATGCACATGAAGCTTTGATAAAGAGTGAAATCAAGTTCTAGAGAAAACTCATCACAAGGATTAAAATGACACTCATATGAAATGAACAATTAGGCTCAAAATCTTCCAATAGGGTTAATAAAGTGGCACTCAATTGATCTTTGGATGAATTCAAAGGAAACAATAGCATGATCACAATCAACCAAAAGCTCAGGAATTTGAAGAAGCAAGAGTTAACTACCTTCACATGTGAGTAGAATATAACCAATTAACTCAAAAGCACAATTGAAATCTTCTCAAACTTGAAAAATCCACCAAAGAGTTAAAAACTAAAGATGTGAGTTCATAAGTTATCTCAAACCTGATGCTAGAAATCCATGGAAAACTGAATGCCAGAAATTAGAGATGAAGGTCAGAAAACTCCTTCAAATGCATTTAAACACAGCTATGATAGGCAAACAGAGTTCCAAAAATCAAGATAAATTGTCAAAACGTAAATCCAGCTCAAAAGACCACAAAAATGCCTTAAAGTTTGAAAAATTGTCAAAAATGTCACAGTCAAGGAACTAGCAGCTAAAATCAGACAAAATAAACCAATATGAACGAACTCACACTCCCCCACACTTTAAACTTTGCAGTGTCCTTAATGCAAGAACACTACAAAATAAAAACTAGGGGAAGAAAAGAAGCAAGTAGCTGCACAGAAAGCAGAACCCAGGAACAAAAGAAGAACCTGCAATATATCATCAAGAGAGTAAGAACCAACAGGTCTAAACTCAACTAAATCAAACACAAAACATCACCAAGGGGGTTCTCAACACACCAAAACCTAAAAAAAAACAAAACAAAACAAAACAAAATAAAATAACAAAAACTAAAATCAAAACCTACATCTACTCATCTCCCCTACACTTATCTCACATTTTAATTCAAAACAATAGATAAGAGATAAGGAAGGGAAAGAAACAACTTGAAGCTTAATCTGGCTTCAAATTCTGTTTGAAAATCCAGAGGGGTAGCAAGCGTCTCCGCTGCAGGGAACCCAGGGTGTTCCCCTCCCTCTGAGCAAGAAGCTCCTCGAGTCTTGCTTCCTCCACACCTATACCACAAACAAAGATATGATCATATATGCAATAAGAAACATGAAAGGTGTGCAAAGGAATAACAAATTCAATAACGAGAGGAGTTAGAAATTCTTCTCTTTTTGGAGCAAGTTTTTGTAGCACTGGAGATTGAAGTGCTAAGGTTGATTCTTCCTTATCTTCTTTAGGTGCCAACACCATGGACTCCGTGGAAACTTCAGCTGTTTCCAAAGATTAGAGCAATGAACTCTGCATTGGTGCAAGCCCTTCATCAATCTCTAAACAATCCGAACAAGGCCCATCGGCCCCACAAGTGCAACTAGACACAGGTAGAGGAGTAGATAAAGTGGACTCATCGCATGCAAGGGAGTCAAAGTTATTCATCACAAGTTTAGCTTGCATACTAGAAGTCTCCTCAACACATTGTTGCTCTTCTTCTTCTTCTTCTTCTTCTTGTTCTTCCAAGTACATTCTTGATTTAGCAATTTCAACTTCATCAAACGTATGTATAACAAGCCATTGAACAACTTGTTCATAATGTTCATCATCATTACACTCACCAAAGCATTCAATGAAGTTGAACAATGGATCATCACTAGGAGAAGAAGGTGAAGGAGTGGTGACGGGAGAAGACATATCATCAATAACAACAATTTCATCCTCATCTTCGCTGTCCTCCTCAATTGATGGCTTATGAGCCATATCTTGTTGCTCACTCAAGCCTTGAGCGGGTTCTAAAATGAAATCTTGTAGATGTTGCTCCTCTAATCTCTCAAGTTGAGAATGAGTGGATTCCACTGGTTGCTTAGGAGGTAGCATGAGGTCTTCCACTGAGTGGATTATTATCAAATTATAAAATTATGAGATTACAATAATATCACAATTTTAGGACTTGAATTCTTAATTAAAATATTACCTTAATATCTTAATTTGAATTCAAATGCAATCTTTGAGAATCAAAATGGAAGATCAAATCTTCCTTAGTCCCCACTCAAGAATGCGCCAACTTCCCCATTTTATCTTGGAATTTAATAAATCAAAATAACATTCCTAACTCTTAGGAAGTTATAACCAACTTATTATCTTCCAACAATATTGAATTAAAATATTACCCTAGTATCTTTAATTCAAATTTTGAATCTTGAAATCAAGATCAAATCTTGAATTCAACTTCATGACTTTAATTAACAAAACATTTTCATTAATTAAAATGCCTATATATGAGGCGCCACCCTCAACCCTAATTCTCTTAATATTAGTGAATTTAATAAATCAATAATCTCCTAACTTTTAGGAACCTTATCTAATTTATTATTCCCTAATATTATAATTGTAAATAGATTAATCCAATTAACTATTTAACAATTAATATATTTAAACTTGTCCCACAAATTTAAATATCACAAACGTAGATTTTATTTAAGAGAAGACTTTATGTCCCAGACATTCAGCTATGTCTTAAATCGTGTCACTGGAGTGACTCACGAATTAAATCTAATTCGTGTCCCTTAAGCGGTGTCTAGATCCTACTCATGTGTGACCCAGCAGGCCCCACGTGAAGTTGGCAGCAAGCCATCTCTATGACTCACAAGTTGAGAGCGGACTCTAGCAAGCCATCACGACTACCCAAAACACGTGAGTTATCGTTTTATCAAAACCGATTTAACCTTAGTACCACCTTGTCATAGACCCTATTGTCACACGATATTTTGGTCTTGGATAAGGCATGGGAAAGTCATCCTTAATCCAAACTATAACTTTCTCGATTTCCTGAGTTAGTCCCATTTTCCTGAGTGGCCACTCTTTCCTTGGACAGACTCATCGAGGGCGCAAGTTAAATATCTCTCATCTCTATGAGGGACAAAATCCCATCTTGGTCAACCACATTCCTCAGCACTGTAATCTACCAACAACCAATTAAATGTCAAAACCTTGGATCATTCACCATTCTCTGCACAATAGGAAGAATTACTGAAAATGGTGCATTGCTAGATTTAGGGGCTGCCATAAATGTTATGCCAAAAGCTGTCTATGATTCTTTAGGGATTAAGTCTGCAGGAAAAACTAGCATGGTGTCTGAACTAGCTGATAGGACACTTAGACACCCAATAGGCATTGTTGAAGATGTGTTGGTAAAGGTTAAAGATCTTGTATTTCTCCCCTGATTTTTATGTGCTTGATATGAACAATGGAGTGTCGAATGACACAACATCGATTTTAGGAAGGCCTTTCTTAAGGACTGCTAATACTTTGATTAGCATGAAAGATGACATGATCATAATGGAGGTGGTAGATCAAAAGATCTCTTTTAACATGTCCGAGGTTATGAAATATCCGAATCAGGACTATTCATTGCTAAGACTAAATGCTATTAATGCTTTTGGAATTAATGATGATTTGTGGTCCTCCCCTGATATGTATCTGTGTGATTTTAAACTGACTAATGATGACCTGAGTTCTCCTTTTCTTTCTTTGTTATGTGCTCCTGATATTTGTGCTTGTGGGGGCAATGAGACTAGTCTCAACTACTCGATAGTTGATCATACCAGTCACATACCTCCACCAACTTTAACACAAATTGATTTTGTTTATGATAATTCAATTGTTACTACTGATGCTAGCTTTAGCAAGAGCCCTAGTGTGTCATGTGCAGGTGTTGTTGTTCCTACTCAAAGTTGCAACACTCAATCTTCTATGAGCATTAGTGGGGAATCATTGGAGAATTCTGAACCTCCAATACCATCAACCTTGGAGATGAGCAAACTAGCTCAAATTTTAACTGTAACTGTTCCTCTGTTAATTCTATGTAATTCAGTGTTTTGTATCAATCTGTTAAATTTTTACATGATGATTGCTTTGATGATCATACATGTGAGGCTAACCATGTTCATAATAGGGAAGTCAGAGAAGTTGTGAATTACAACAATGTGGGCACTGTTTCTAAAAGTGTGGGGGAGCGTGAGCTTTTATCCTTAGATATCAAACAACTTGTTCCTTCCATTATCCAACCACCCACAATAGAACTGAAAAACCTTCCTTCCAATCTTAAATATGTTTTCTTGGTGGAGGATGAAAAATTACCTATAATTATTTCAAACACTTTATCCCCAGAAGAAGAGTTTAGATTAATAGAAATGTTAAAGGAATTTAAGGGAGCCATTGGGTGGTCATTAGCGGATATTCCAGGTATTATTCCCTTAGTTTGCACACATAGGATTCTCCTAGAGACCGACTCCAAGCCCAAAAGACAACCCCAAAGGCTTCTTAACCCATTGATCCTAGAGGTTGTTAAGAAAGAGCTCACCAAGCTTTTGAGTGCAGGTATAATATACCCTATTTTAGATAGTGAGTGGGTGAGTCCGGTCCAAGTGGTTCCTAAGAAGAGTGGGATGACAGTAGTTAAAAATAATAAAGATGAATTGATTCCCACTCAAGTCCACAATTCATGGTGTGTGTATTGACTATAGGAAGCTAAATGACGACACATGAAATGACCACTTTCCTTTACCTTTTATTGATCAAATGCTTGAGCGATTGACTGGAAAATCTCATTACTGTTTCCTTGATGGTTTTTTAGGTTACTTCCAGGTGCCTATTGCTCTAGAGGACCAAGATAAGACGACATTCACTTGTCCCTTTGGAACTTTTGCCTACAGAAGGATGTCATTTGGGCTATGCAATGCTCAAGCACTACAAAAAAAACAAGATTTTGCGACGGTTTTTTTTGTCCTTTGCGACGGTTTTAACCGTCGCCAAAGAGCTTAGCAACGATTTCGAAAACCGTTGCAGATCCAAGTGTTACCATGCATTTTGCGACGGTTTCTGGTAACCGTTGGAAGTTCCAATTATAACCGTCGCAAACTCCTACTCTTCATCTGTCGCCAAATTATGTCTTGCATCGGTTATTTAACCGTTGCTAAGGTAGAATTTTGCGATGGTTCGTAACCGTTGCAAAGAAAGCAGGTTGCGACGGTTATATAACCGTTGCAAAGGATAATTTAGGTTTGGCAACGGTTTCATATTCGTCGCTACATGTTTTTTTTCGTAAAAATGCATTTTAGCGACAGTTTTCAAACCGCCACTAAGTCCATGTTATTATTTTTTTTTCACTATTTTTTGCCTTTTATATTTTACAAATCCTGTATATTCTATTAACACCAAACAATTACTATAACCAAATCTAATCAACCAAAATAGGAAAAAAATCAAAATTCATTTATAGTAAAATAATTTGTCTCATACATAAATGAATTCAAACTAAATTTCAATGTCAAAAAATAAAACATATGATTCATATGTAACGAAATTCAAATATACATAATAAATAAATATCTATCCTACTCGGTTGGGTCTCCACTTGAGCTTGGTGGATTTCCTTGACTAGGTGATTGTTGTGGCTGTTGCAGAAAAAAATTATTTTGTTAATTATTATATAAATGAATGAAATATATATAAACATAAAGGTTAATTATGAAATTGATATTACCCTCGGATTCAATACGGCTGCAGCAGCCTCCTCTGGTAGAATACTTAAGAGTCTTTGCAGGATGTCTTACATGTTAGATATACGGGCTGTCAATTCGACCTCCTTAGCAGATTGATCATTTTGTGAAGATGATCTTACATTTGAAGTACGACGACCAAATACTTGAGTTTAGAAATATAAGCAAATAATTGTGATAACAAAAAAAAAAAAAAAGCAGGTTAAAATCTAGATATACCATGTCCATACATATTTAATTATTTACTTCGTACTATATGAGCATTTTCATCATCTCTAGTACTAAGGGTATCATATTGAACATAAAATGGCCGGATAAAATTAACAACATAAATATAAATTATCTCTCATCATGGCAAAAGTGTATACATATATCTCTCATAGAAAATTAAAGAAGCTCCCTGATCCCTATTTTCTATTTTTTTTTTGGTTCATGTGATTTGATGATTGAAAAATAGAATCAAGCAAGTAGTAAAAAAGAAAAAAGAGAGGACAATCATATTCTATATATAATTGTATCATAAAAAAGAAACAAACATTTTATTACTTCTCTTATATATTTTTTAATTGTTTCATATGAATTTTTATTTTAATATATATTAAAATATTAATTGACCAAGAAATTACAAAAAATTAATCTGTTAGAATTGAAACGGTTATATTAAAACCTTTGCAATTCCAAATACAATAGCTACGGTTCCAAGTAACTGTTGCGAATCAATTTGGGTTAGCGACGGATTACAAATAACCGTCGCTATTCAATTTGGCATTGCAACGATTTACAAATAACCGTTGTGAATCCAAATCAATATGGCGATGGTTAAAATAACCGTCGCTATTCAATTTAGTTTAGCAACAGTTTTATTTTAACCGATGCAATTCCAAACCAACATGGCGACATCAATTTGGTTTAGCAATGGTTTTTATTTAACCGTTGCAATTCCAAATAGCATAGCAACGGTACAGAATAATCGTTGCCAAATCATCAAAGTTTGCAACGGTTTATGTGAAACCGTTGCAAATCCATGATGATTTAACGACGGTTACATATAACCGTCGCAAAGTCTGATAAAATAACGACGATTAATTTTAACCGTCGTTAATCCATATTTTGTGACGGTTTTGCAAACTGTCACAAAATAACCGTCGCTGAATGCATATTTTTTCGTAGTGCAGGAACCTTCCAAAGGTGTATGATGTCCATTTTTATTGAATTCCTTGAGAAAAGTATAGAAGTGTTTATTGATGATTTTATAGTTTATGACAATTCCTTTGATATCTGTCTTGATAATTTGAAGAATGTTCTGAAGAGGTGCATTGACAAGAATCTAATTTTGAACTTTGAAAAATGTTATTTCATGGTGAATTCTGGTATTGTGTTAGGTCATTTGATCTCTCAAAAAGGGATTGAGGTTGATAGGGCAAAAGTTGAAGTGCTAGCTTCTCTTCCTTATCATACAAACCTAAAGAAGGTTCGTTCCTTCTTGGGGCATGCAGGGTTCTATAGGAGATTCATAAGAAATTCTAGTGTCATTGCCCATCCTCTCACATGTCTTCTTGTAAAACATGTTGATTTTGTCTTTGATGATTCTTGCAAAACTGCTTTTGATAATCTTAAGGCTTTGCTTACTTCTCCTATCTTAGCTACATCTAACTGGAATTTACCTTTTAAGATTTCTTGTGATGCTTCTAATTTTGCAGTGGGTGCCATGTTAGGCCAAAGGGAAGATAAATTGTCTAGGGTGACAACTTATGCTTCATCCACTCTTGGACCGACTCAAGTGAATTATACCACGATTGAAAAAAGAACTATATGCGATGGTATATGCTTTAGAGAAATTTAGACCATATTTATTGAACTCTAAAGTTATTGTTTTCACTGACCATGCATCCGTGAGATTTTTATGGACTAAAACCCCATTCAAAAGGTAGATTACTGAGATGGGCATTTCTCCTACAAGAATTTGATGTTGAGATTCGAGATCGAGCAGGAGCAGAAAATCATGTGGCAGACCACGTCAGTAGACTGCCTTACAAAACCCAAGGAGTTGACTCTGACTCTGATATTGATAATTTCCCTGACTCTCTTTTGTGTTATTTAGCTAGTGCTTTACCTTGGTTTGTTGATTTAGTTAATTATTAGTAATTGACCGGATTTGCAAATGATAAAGATGAATTGATTCCCACTCAAAACCAAAATTCATGGCGTGTGTATATTGACTATGGGAAGCTAAATCAGCATAGGATCATTGGAGACGAGTCAGGGACCAAATCAGCACAGGATTTTGCAATTTTCCAGATCTCGCCTTGGATTCTGCCGTGGGCAAGTTTCGTGGTGGGATTTGCGACTATTTTAATATTAAAAGCTCAAACCCAATTTTGATGATTCTAATCTAGCCCAACCTGGTTTTGGCCGAAAATTAAGTATATAATACATCTTTAAGTCAATTTCAAGGGTGACACACTTATTGAGAGAGAATTTACATTCTTGATCATCTTCTTGGAGCTTATTGTGGGATCATCGCAATTCAATCTTATTTTATTCATCTCTGCACCTTGAGCAGATAATTCTCCATAGCCGGAGGAGCATTGGAGCAAGCATGAGCTAGGGTTTCACATATGGAGTCTTTCTCACACTAGAATTAGGGTATCTCTTGTTATTTTCTAGTTGAACTTAATAACTATTTGGGATTCTGATTCTATTTCTTGATTGGGAACTTGATTTTAATTCTTCCAATATATCTTGATTGTAACCCTAGAGTTTATACCAGTTTGGTTATAATTATAGAGGTATAGCTTTGACTATGGTTATTGTTATAAAGATTATGTTTCTTGATCAATTTCATCATCAATTTAATGTGGTTTTCAATTCTTATAAAGATGGACTCACTTATATTTACTTACACTCTAATACAAATATAAAAAACAATTAGGCAAAATAGTAATTTTACATACTCTCATTTATTACACTTTTAATTTTCTCTCTCACCCTATAATTTTTTACCATTTTTTTCTTTTCACTCACCTCTCTCTCTCTCTCTCTCTCTCTCTCTCTCTCTCTCTCTCTCTCTCTCTCTCATTACTTCATTTTTTTCAAAAAAATAAAAAATTAATTATCTTCCCTTTGTAGGCATTTTTGTCCTCAAACAATGGACTCAGTTTTCTTGGCTCCTAAAACTATTTTTGGTTTAGTTTTTTTCCTCAAACTATGCGAGTAGTTTCATTCTGGTCTTCAAACTATTTTTTGTTCTATTTTTGTGTCCAAAATCATCTGATTTCACCCTTCCTATATTTTTGTGAGTAAAATATACAATTCTATCCCTAATTTTTTTTATGGTACAATCTTACTACTTTTTGTAAAAAATTAAAATACTCATACTACGAGATGATTTGCATTTTGGTCCATAAAATATTTGTTATATTTTCGAGTCCAAACTTCAACATTCCTATGTTTTCTACTATTATACAATTCAATCTCTAATTTTTTTAATATATTTTACGAAATTTTTTGTACAAATTAAAAAGAGTTAAAATAATTTTTTATCTTCCCATTTGTTGGCATTGTTGCCAGTTTGGTCCTTAAACTATGAGATTACTTTCGTTTCGATAATAAAACTATTTCTGGTTTTGTTTTGTTTATCAAATTACGAGATTAGTTGTATTTTGGTCTGCAAACAATTGTTTTTTTGTTCATTGAATATCAGAAATAGACCCAATCATTGATGATTGCGATTTTCTAAAGGACTGAAGTTATAATTTACATATTTTAAGGACCAATTCATTGGATCGATACAAAGTTATGGATCAAATTGTACGTTTACAATAATTTTCATGTTATTTCCATTATTGTCCGCAAACTATTGTTTGTTATTTTTTGGTCATTGAATTTCATAAATAGACCCGATTATTGATGGTTCCGATTTTCTACGGGCCTGAGTTATAATTTACACATTTTAAGGACCGATTCATTAGATCAATACAAAGTTATGGACCAAATTGTATGCTTAAAATAATTTTCATGTTATTTTCGTTTTAGTCCCATCATCTCATTTTGGATGGATAAAAAACAATCATCCAAAAATTTATCATCATCACGCTTTCCAAGATAATCTCATTTCCATATCATTTAATTCAAATCACACCCAAATACCTATCATTTCATTTCATTATTTCTTACCATTTCTACCCTTATAAAAATTAAAAAAAAAAAAATACATAAACCTATTTCAACCAACCACAATCATTACATACCCTTTTATATAATTTTACATCCTATTTAACACCATTTTCTCTCAAATCATCCAAACACCAATCAATCATTTTCGTCTCATCTCATAACTTTTTCAATCATTTTCATCTCATCTCATAACCTTTTGTTTTTGGAGGGATAGTGGGCTAATACACACATTGAGAGACCAAAAAAATACAAACACTGTCAGTGTAGGATCGAACTCATGATATGGTAGGTGCCAAACATGTAATAACCACTAGGATCGAACTCATCATATAATTTGCATATATTTCTATATATTATTTCCAGTTTTGGGGGATCATGGCCCCCACTGGCCCCCCTCCCTCCGTCCCTGCCTATTATAATTGGAAGACTCTTCTACTATGATTAAGTGTGTTATGCAAGTGGAATCCAAATTAATAGGGAGAAAACTTTGAATACGGGCAACTAGGGGTGTTCGCGGTGTGAGTGTACGTAGGTTGGCGAGTTGGGTTGGGTCATAATTTTTTAAAGATAGGTTGGGTTGGGTTGAGTTTTTTAAAAGAATTATTCCAACCCAAACTAAAGAGCAACAAGATGAATTGGGCGGGCTCGTGGGTTGGCCTATTTCAATTTTTTTTTTTTGCTAAAATTATATTTTACTCTAAACTATGAGAATATGAGGACAAAATACATTTCCTTCAATGCAAAATTTTTACATATAATTATATAATTGTATCACAACATAAATTTGTGTATGAAAATAATTTTTTTTAAGTTTTTGGTAAAGAGAAAATTAAATTGTTGAAATTATAACTCATATACTCATCGAAAATAGCTAAGTCTACGATGGATAAAAAATTTGTAACCACGTAACTAAAGGTGAAAAGAGATTAATTGAAAATTGAAGGGTAACTACTCAAGTCTTGTACAATGTTTCATATGCAATATTCACCAAAATAATAAATAAATAAATAAATAAAACAAATGACGGCTTTCCAACGACCTCAATTACAGTGCCTTAGGCCGTTGGTCCGTCGCCATGCACAGTAGCAGCTTTCCAATGACCTTGTCGCGATTTTTCATGCTGATTTCGTATTTTTGCAAACCCAACCCGATTTTCCACTCATATTACTCGAAACTAAACCCTAAGGACCCGAAATATTGTTCCTAAACCGACCCAACTCATCATTTAACATATATTCACCTAAAACCCTTATTCACATATCATTCTCACCTCACCTTGCCTCAATTTTGTCCCCCCTCTCGTCGCACCTTCCATCTTCATCTTCCTTCACCATCCATGGTTGAAACACTTGGAGGAGCTGCTCTCCACCCAATGGTCGGCTAGATTCCTTGCTCGGAGCTTGGAGGATGAGGCTTGAGCACCGATTTCATCGTCTTATGGAGTTTTTTTCTACACTTTATCATCTTTTCATCTTAGGGTTTCACTTTTGTTGGTAGACATTGTAGAAATTCTGATGTAATAGATGATTTAGTTGGTATTTCTTGAGCATGGATTGATTGTATCACACTTTGGGTCATTAATTTGATACTCTACATTTTTTAGCTCTATCGGTTTGTGATTATTGTGTGATTTATCTTAGTTGATGAATGTATGTTTGTTGATTGAATTAGCTCAAGGAATTGTGACTAATTTGATTGTGGTTTGATTAATTTAATTGATTAGAAGCTTGTTTAAGAACTAATTGACCAAGTTAATTAAACTTTTTTATGAGTTTTCATGGCATTTCAATTTAGTCCCTGTTTACAAAACTCCCGATATCATTTTTTGTCAAATGAGAGCCAAATCCATCCATTACTCCGAGTGTTTTCTCCATTTGACCTTTCCAACTTTAGCTTATTTTGATTTGCATTTTGATATGTTAGTCCTTAGTTATTTTAGTCTTCAAACAAACCTTTTACAGACCAATTTTGATAAGTTTAGTGTATAGTTTTATTGCATTTTCTTTAGTTCCGGCTTCTTGGAATCACTTAAACTCCACATACGAGAGTCCCTGAGAGAATACGACCCGACGAGTATCATTATACTACATATTTAGCCGGTCTTTTTGATGCACATCGCGACATGCGCGATCACCGGGCTCGCAAGTTGGGTTAGGTTGGATCGAGCAACCTCAAAATTATAAAACTTACAGGCCAACCCAAACTACTATAAGCTCAAAATTTTGGAACCAAACCAACCTGCTAGGCAGCTAGCCCAACCCAAACCAACAAGTTGGAATGGTTTTGGTAGGTTCGCATATTTTCCCGAACCACTGCACACCCCTTGATCGCGCCCGTCGTAAGGCGTATCAAATAAATACTAGATAATGTACCATAGTGGCACAACCTCGTCTCTCTCTCTTGGAGCCTCAAGTGGAAACACGATAAACAAAACACATTTATAATGATTGGAATATTGATTGGAGCAATTTATCAAACACCTTGTGGGAAAACATAAACTAAACTTAAATGATAAAATATTTTGGGGGTTTTTGTTTATAAAGAGAAAGATAAACAAAAGCAATAAAGATAGATAAGACACTTATTAGTGGAAACACCCAACGGAGGAATCGAATTCGGCCTTCCTAACTTATAAAGATCAGAGTAATTACTTCACAAACCATTCACTAAAGTTGTCTAACTACCGTTAAACAAAGCAATTAACTCAATTATAACCATAACCAAGATAATCACTTCAATGAAGCTAATGGGAGATAAAATCAAGAATTCAGGCAACTCTACAAGTCAGACTAAGTTATCAAAGAGAAACTTATCCCAATTACTAGTAAAACCAACTACAACGTATCCGAAAGGATCATAATCAAGACAAGAATAATCAATACATATCAGAATCCAAAAGCCAATCTCTAATTCATAATCAACATCAGAATTACAAGTTCCCTAAACAAGAAAAACTCAAACCCTAATATAAAACGATGAAAAGAGTAAAGTAAAACTCCCTAAATGTAGAACCAAGCTCGAGCCTCCTCCAATCCTCCTCCGAGTGTGGAATTTAGCTGCTCATGGAGAGAAATTTGTCTTCAACAAGCCTCCTAGCCTCCAAGATAGCCATGGATGAAGGTGGGAGAAGAGAGGGGATGAAGGAGATGGTGTAAAGCGTGTCTCTATGGCTTCTTCCCTTTGAAAATTGCCCTAGGAATGAATAATATATGAAAATCGGATCATCCCCAATTGGAACGGGTCAGATCCATCAAGAAACGGGCTTAAGCTTGATAATTAAAAACATTGCGCAGGAGCTGCCACTTACTCGCCACTTATGTGTAAACTGGCAAGTAAGTGGCGAAGTCCTCAATTTGCACCAAATAATTCTGATTTAGTCCCTGACTCATTTTCTTGTATCCTTGGCTCTTCCTTGAGGCTTCCAATGCTTCGAACTTCATTCAAACCTGCAAAGACACCAAAAACTATGTGAGCTCTTAAGATAAAAAAGATTAAACAATTATAACCAAACCTGAGAGAAATCACACAATTAAATCACAAAATAGTCCAATTAAGCACTAAACTTCAAAGTACCTTATTTCATCATAAAAGATCATAAAGGCATGCAAATGACCCCAAATGAGTATAAAACGCCCTAAAACATCATTGAAAACAACGGTGAAATATGGCACGATCACCCCTATAAGCAACCAAAAGAAAAAACATAAAAAAAACGGTCCAAGAAAAAAGAAGTGACATCTGTCAGCTGAAGGAGAGGAGGAGATTTGAAGTTTGCACTTTGTAACATTGGTAGAAAATTTTAAGGCAAAAGTGCTAGTTTCACCCCCAAACTTTACATCAACTGTCAATTTCTTCCCCAATATGTTTTTACTGTCAATTTCATCCCCAATCTGTTTTTACTGTGTCAATTTTGTCCATAATGTTTTACATTTTGGTCAATTTTATCCTTTGACTAACTTCTTTCAATAAATTAACGACAAACTACATCCTGTGTTTTAATCTGAGTTAGGATTTGATTTTCTTTTTTCTTTATCAATTTTACATTATATATCATTAGTTACGTTGTGTCGTTAATATTTGGCTAAATAAAAGCAAAGGATAAAATTGATCGAAGTGTGAAATATTGGGGACGAAATTGACAGCAGAAAAAGATTGGGGATGAAATTGATAATTGATATGAAGTTTGGGGACGAAATTAGTGTTTTTGCCAAAATTTTATTGGACAAAATATAGGTAAAATTCTTTATATCTTTGCTCTAAGTTTATCCAATAAACATTTGACATGTGATAAAAATTTTCTGCATGACCAATTATGATAGAGAGAGAATATTTTACACACACTTTTGCATGACCAATCATAGACAAAAAAAGAATATAAATCGAACTTGTGATTGAAAAATTTTTATAACAAAGATATAAATACTTTACCTAACTTTTTTTTAATTTTAATGTTGCATGTGTAAAATTTCGTCACTAAATCATATGATTAATCACATATTTATCCATTCCAAAAGTCAAATGTATTTTGTTGATCATAAATTTTTTGTGATGGACGACGTCTAATTTAGGACAGAAATATTAAAGCGAAGTTTCATCACAAAGTTTTATTATTGCTTTTAGGAATAAAATATTTTGGCCACAAATTCATTACTAAATTTAATATTTTTGTGACAAGATAATAATGTTTTTGTCACAAAAGTGACCACGACTTTTTTATTTTTATTGTATGATGACATTAATTCACAAGACTTAAATGAATTCTTAATATTTATAACATTGTAAATATCGATCATTCACCGACAATAGTTTATAGATAAAAAGTTTAAATCAACATTTTACAAGTAACAATAATAAACATAATGTTGTTCAACAACAATTAACACATACATAGTTATCTTTGTCTAGGATAATTACACCTTGTCTATGGGTATCGTTAAAGATAAAGATACCACAAAGAAATAGTGACACAAAGATAAAGAAAGAGATATTACGGTGGGTAAAGAGTTGACTACTTAACTCATAACTTATGAAATTATAAGCTTTATTATTACTATCGATGTGAAGACTTCAATGATAAATAATATATAAGTATCTCCATAAATACACATTGATTTTGGAGGCACACTTTATATTTGGTGAGCCCTTAAACACCAAAATTTGTTTGTCAATTATAAAAAAATATAAAGAAAGAGAAAGGTGTCGATAGAGATTAAATGTTATACATTCATGCGTAAATCACAATGTTATTTTT
The DNA here is from genome assembly GCA_003254925.1 of Chamaecrista fasciculata. Lineage (NCBI taxonomy): Eukaryota > Viridiplantae > Streptophyta > Magnoliopsida > Fabales > Fabaceae > Chamaecrista > Chamaecrista fasciculata. The sequence goes on from QANZ01047331.1 coordinate 27,710, forward strand.
CGAAGATAAGTAGAAAAAGTTTTTGATTAAAATATTACTTATTCGATTTATAGAATTAACTTTACGTCTTTCATATTTGTTATTTTCTTTTACAAAGAAATATTTTACCTAAAATTAATTTTGTTTGCAAGTTTACATACAATTTTTAAATGTATACATCTGCATGTTTACATACATGTATTTTACTATACGCGTCAATTTTAATGTATTTAATTCGTTAGATACACACTTAAAAGCTAATTTTTACGTCAAATAGAAAAATGTTAAACAAAATTAAAATTTATTAATAGATTATTATCAAGTTAATTTAGGGAAGTGCATTTTTTTCATAATTTTAAAAAAGAAAGAATGATTGGCACAGAGTTGGTTTGAGAGGTTGGCGGCCCAATATCGCTTAAATAAGATTTTGAATTAGAGATTTTGTAAATGTAAATATTTTTTTTTCTTTTTGGTAAACTAAATGCAAATATTTTTGTTTGAAAGACTCTCTCACTATAGCGAGGTGAGCAACACAAACTGAGTTCATATGAATTGAAATAAAATCCTAAAAATAAGACAAGCAAAAAAAATGAAAGAATGAAGATAACCTCCAATAAAACATTTACTCATCAATTATTAATTTTGGGGGATTGTACACATAATTTACATAAAACATATTTCATTATTTCTAAAAAGTAAACATAACACAAAAGTTTTAGTAGAGGGAAAAAAAAAAGAGAAAATGAACCAACGGAAATCAAACTAAACATTTTTCTAATATATATTTTTTGCATTGAATTTTATACTTAACTTTATTTCCTTAATTTTACTATTTTTTCTTTGATTTTAGACTTATAAATCGCATCTTTAGATATGGACTTGAGTGAATTTTAAAATCATTATTTAATTTAGATTCGGAAAAATTTTAAATTTTTTTTGTTAATATAACGTATATTTTTATCAAAAATTTCATTTATAATCATATGAAACAAAAAAATGATAAATATGAATGCATCATTAAATTATTCTCACATATATAAAATATTTAAATTTTTATCTGAGTAATCCTTAAATTATTTGTACATAAAGTTTAATTATTATTTTTCTTTTATATATAAAAATATTTAATATTACAGGTGAGGTATGAGTTGGGTTCCTTTTACTCGTATTTGGATATGAACTCGCTATTTTATTTGGATAATTCTTTATACCCGAATCCATTTACTTTTTATCCAAGCTCAAACTTTGACAGTCATGTAAAATTTACAGATACCCATAATATATATATATATGGATATTTTGATCATCTATAATTGGAAAATGACACATAACCTGCAAACAAGCATTAAAGGAGAGGCTCCTGTAGGACTCCTCTGACGATCACAGATAAGACAGTCGACTGCAACCTTATCACTTATCAATTCAAAAGAGAAAAATTGATTAACATAAAATTCTTGATTTCCACTAACATGGGGTCAATTAAAGATTTTAATTCCATCACAAATTGATGAAATTTTACCCCTAATAACCCATTTATTCACCGCCCCTAGATTTCCTCCATTTTGATTTTATGAAGGAAAACAAACACAAACACAAAGAAATAAACCAACAAACTAGGGGGAGATTATTCAAAACACATAGATTTTGCATGCATCCTAGCAGACTACTACATGATTACAATAAATCAAATCTCTCTTTCTCTCTCAAGCATCACATTTTCCTTTCTTCACCACAACTTTCTTAGCAAGTAGCATCAAACTCAATGATGCCTCCAATTGCTTCTTACATTCACTCACATCATACTTCAATTTATTCATTAAATGCTCCAGCATCCCAAGCTCATCAAAGTTCAACAATTCAATTGGCAGCTTCCCTTGGCTCAGATTCTTCTTCTTCAAGGCCTTGTCAAGCATCTCACCCTTTTTCTTCTCCACTTGCAACTCATTCATCAGCCCCATAAGATTATGGCTCAGTTTCTCCATGGATGAAGATCGTTCAGATCTAGCAGCAACATCATCATCATCATCATTATTATCACCATTACAATGGTGAAGAAACTTATTGGCCACAGAATGGACACTAGGTTGCCCAAAAGAAAAAGGCTTTCCTCCAGGAGAGAAAGCAACAATAGCTATTTGTGCTCCACACAAGGTTGCTAGCTCATTGGCTTTCTTGAAAACCCCTGTTCTTCTCTTTGAAAATGTCACTTGTCTCGAGCTTGAATCCTTCACAAGCTTCATCTCAATCTTCCTACGACCCATTGGGAAAAAAGATCAAGAAGATGAAGATGAAGGAGGAGGAGGAGGATGAATGTTTAAGGATGAGGGATCTGATGTGATGTGTGTATGTGTTTATATACTAGGAGGAGGACTTCCTATTTGTTCCTATCTCTAAGTCTATACTATTGTTGTTGTTCATCTCAAAGAGGTTTGTTATTTAATGGTGAATTTAATTTGTGATCTCCTATTGTTTTTGTTTATGGTTATTGTTATAGTAAAATGGAAGTGTTTTGACTAACCTTGCAATTTTGGATAATGTGGCCACATTAATTTCTGTTTTTTTCATTTTTTTCAATTTAGTGTTACTAATTTGGGGTTTCGTGTTTTGGAAAGACAAAAAAAAGTATAAACTTATATTTTCTTTATTTTATATAATAAAATTTAGTAATCATTTTTTTCGGGAGTGTTGGAAAAATCACGATTGTCCTTAAGCGTTTCTTTTCAAAAATAAATATTTTATTTGGGCTAATTTTCCCACTTATTGAGCTGTTATCAAGCCAGTATAGGAATTTGTCACTATTGTCGATAGTGGATACCCTAATTATGACAAAAAAAAAAATATTTTTATCTAATAGCCATCATAATGTTTTATTAATATATTTATTTAATTCATTTATGATAATATTTTTAAAGTTCTTTCTAGAAAAATCGACTTTGACTAAAATGTTCATATAGTCAGTCACATGCGAAATGTGACACGTGGCAATTTTATGAAAATAACGAGTTTTAAAAACATTTCGCAAACATTTTTAAAAATCGATTTGACAANTTTTTTTTTTTGAAATTTTATATAGTTCATTCTGAAAATTTCATCACGTCCAAAATGTGATACATGTGGCAATTTTATAAAAATAAATGAGTCTAAAAAAATATTTTGCAAACATTTTTAAAAATTATTTTGGCAAGAGCTTTTTCAATAATTAAAATCAAATTTCTTAAAAATAATTTCACAAACTTATTAGAAAAACATATATGAGTTTGTGAGTTGATAAGTTTGAAAAATGTGCCAAGTACTCTACAATGTCTTTTTACTAAATTGTGCAATTTATTTGATGTTTGGATTTAACTAGAAAACTCATTTCAAGGGATTAGGAAACTTTTCATGGGGATCAAATTCATGAAGTTCATCCCCAAAATTTGTTATTTGATTCATTTAAGTTAGAGCAAACAAAAATGAGATTAATGAATTACTTTGATTTTATTGGTCCCTATCCGCCGCTCCTCCTTTCTCTACATCCTCGTCTCCAAGATCTGCTGCGCTAGGGGAGGAGTTGCAAAAATTCTACAACTCCTCCCTCCTCCTCATTCTCTTTGTTTCGGTTTAATTTTTTTTTTTTTCGGTTGTAGTTCAATAAATTCATATTTGATTTAGTCTCCCATTTTGGTGGGATTTTTTTTTTAGATCTGATTATGTCTTCATTGAGTAGTGTTTTCCCCTTATGCAGTGTGCTCCCTTTATGGGTGTTATTTCTGTTAAGATCTGGTTCATTCCTGCTTGGTCGTGTTGTTCATATCATATTTTCAAGCTCTTCGAATTGGTGGAAGTCGGTGACATCTACATTAGGGATGATGATTTCTTTTCTGATAAACAGTAAGTATGATGTTAAGCATCTTATTGACATTATATATAGTGATGATTTGCATCTTCAGGATTTATTCCATATAAAATTTGTTTGTCCTCAGAATTTCTTTTGTATAGGACTTTTTTATGTGCCCATTTTGTCCTCAAGTTCAACAATGTTTATTTTTATGCTTCATATGTTGTATCAGTTTCGAAATTCTCTGAACGTTTGTATGTTTCGTTTGGCATTCATATAATATATTTTGCTGATTTCTTATAAAAAAAAGTTATAATCTTCAATAATCAATAATCCAAACCACTCAATTACAATTATACCCCTATATATACCTATAATTACCTATACAACTATACTCTAATATACATATTCAAATATATAAAAAAGGGTATTTTAGTCATTTTACACAATCCCTTATTTATTACACGTACAACAATCTCTCTCTATCACATCAACCTTCACTTAATTCTTTTTAACATTTTTTTTAAATTATTGTAATTAATCTTTTACTTTTAATTATCTTTAATATTTAATAAAATAGTACTAATAACTTATTTTTGATTTACATACTAATTAATATTATATTTTTATTATTAAAAAAAATTTCTATCACTCTTATTAAAAAAATTAACTATATAAATTTCAAAAACATATTAAAAAAATTTGATTTCAAATAATGGTTGATGACCAAGGTAATTAAGATTGGGATCTTGTTAAGGATTAGAAGGGGCACAAGATAGATCGGATTGAGGATCGTAAGATCATAAGGGCCAAAATGATGAACTTCATAGTTCCTAGATGAATGGTGGATCGATTATTAGAAAACGGTTCACCGAATTGTCTGCCCCAAACATCCAGTGGAAAACCGGTAGCCTAATTTTTCATATCAGTCCACCAAATTTTTGGACTAGAGAAGATTGGTTCTTTTTTGTGGACTAGAATGGTACTTCGGTGGACCAATTTATCACACCAAAGTTCCATTGGCAAATCGGTAGACTGATTTTTTAGTCCGGCCAACCGAAATTATATATATGTAAGACAGAAAGGTTATATAAAATTATATATATATATATATATTACATTTGCAAATTATCATGTAAAATATCATTCATGATTATTTTGGAATGACTCGATACATTATTAACTTTTATTTTAACATTACAGACTATTTTATAAACTCAGTAAAAAACTAAAAATTATTACATGCCAAAATTCTATTTTTTGTGAAAAAAATCTATTTTTGGCAAAATTGGATAAAGCAAAATTGTAGTATGTTTGAGATGGACAATGACGGTTATTTTAACCCAGCGATCAAATTGTTAACCATTTCTAGATTTTTTAACCAATCGATTCATACTTTTTTTAGCAAATGATTCGTTGAGTTAAAACAAATAGAAGAATCAAAAAATAAGCGTCGGCTAATATTTATTTATTTGGCCGGTATTAGGTAATTATAATCTAAACATGTAAAAATGATCAAATGGAATAATCATAAATAATCACCTAAAAAGGTGCTTTTTTAAAAATTAGACTATTCCAAATCCCAATGCAAATAATCAAATAACTAGATTATCAATTTTTCAATAATCTCATCAAAACAGTTGATTTTTAAAAAATTAAAAAAGATTTTTTTAATTTTCTCTTTTATTTCTACTCTATACAATTTATAAATTTCCTTACCCTTTTATCTACCAACCACAATCATTACATATCTATTTAAATAATTTCACACCTAATAATCATTTTTTTCATCTGTTACCCAAACAACATATCAACTAATAATCACTCATTATAATTTGAGTATAATTGAATTATAATTTGATCTGACTATAAGCAAAAACGAACTGAGTCATACTAAACTTATTCTTATATATATATATATAATTATAGTATTGATGATTCTAAAGTTTGATTAACTCCACATAACCAATTATGTTTTTTTTCATAAATATGTTCTATTGAAAGAAACTATGTTTGAAATATTATCCAACATTAAATATGAACACATCTCATTAAAATTTAGAGTAAAACCAATTATGTTTAAGTTAACGTATTAAATGAAAAATTGTAAATACCTTCCTTCAAATATAACTTAATGCAAATATTTTCATCAACTTCTAAAATTTAATTTATATCCTAGTTATAAATAACCACAAATGATTAAACTTTACAAATACCCTTTCTAAGTTTAGTTATAAATCCTATTTTAAACTTTTAATTTAACAAATAGCTCTTCAATTTTCACAATTTTGTATCGAGTTTCAATTTCACACCTAGTTTTTAGGTCATATTTCTATTCATAAATATTCAATTTTTTTCAAAATCTTTTTCATCTACCGGAAAGTATATAATAATAATAAGGGAAAAATGTAACAAGACCCCTTAAACTTTGGGTCATTTGGAAGTAGGCCCTTAAACTATCAATTTTGCAAATCAAATCCTTAAACTTTGAAGGTTTAGGAATTAGATCCTTCCTTCCATTTTTTCACTAACGGTGTTAATTATTATTAGGATAAATTACACTTTGGTACCCTATGGTTTAAAAAGTAACATTCTGGTATATTGCGGTATTCTTTGTTAACACTTTGGTACCCTGAGCTTTAATTTCATTAGAAAATTAACGAAATTGGAATTTTTTGGGCTATTTCATTATTTTAACCATCTTTGAGAGATAAAAGGCAATTTTAATGCAGGAAAAAGAGGTTGAAATTACTAAAACACCCATAAATATTTAAATATCTTCAAAATAGTCCTTAAAAACAAAAAAAAAATTAGATCTTAATAGGATTAGATAGCAAACTCATTCCAGGATTGGGACTATTTTGTAATTTCTATCTTATATCCTATATTTTTCAAATATTATGTTTTGACCCCAAAAAGTTTTTATATTTTTCATTTTAGTCCCTAGATAATATGTATCTTGGGACCTGTTTGTAATTTTCTGAAAATATTGGGGGGTCAATATATAATTTTTGCAAAAGTTGTTATGGTTAAAATTACAAAATAGCTCCAAAAATTCCAATTTCTATTAACTTTCTAACAGAATTAAAGCTCAGGGTACCAAAGTGTTAGCGAAGAATACCACAGGGTACCATAATTTCACTTTTTAAACAACAGGGTACCAAAGTGCAATATGGCCAAATCATAGGTTACCAAAGTGTAATTTATCCTAATAATAATTAACACTGTTAGTGAAAAAATGGATGGAATGATCTAATTCCTAAACCTTCAAAGTTTAAGAATTTGATTTTCAAAATTGATAGTTTAAGGGCCTACTTCCAAATGACCCAAAGTTTAAGGGGTCTTGTTACATTTTTCCCTAATAATAATAATTTAAAGATGTTAAAATTTAAAAGACTGAAAATTTAAAGAATTATTTGCTGAATTTTAATTATAATTTAATGAGATATTTATAATTAGATTATAATTAAATGAAACCATTTATTAAATTTAATGATAGAGATTATTGGAAGCTAATATGTAATCAAAAGAGGTATTTGCATTATTCCTTTTTATCAGTGATGAAAAAATTGGACCGGCCGAATCAACCACGAAATGGGACTCAATCCGGTCAAATTCAAAGAAGAAATTGGATGGGAATCAAACTGGTCAAAGACCGGATTAACTGGCAAAACCGGTGAGAACCGGCTGGTTCCCCAAATAACCGATTCGATTTTTTTTTCATTCTTGGTCCAAAACTATGAAATGAGGGTGAAAAAATAGAGTACCAAATATAAAAAGAACATAAAAGTAGAAGGAGAGTAGGAACTCAATGACAACTGTTGGGATAAATTTTGTATAGAACTACTTTATTAAGCGCTAGTATATAAAATAATTTAACATCAGTGTTTTTAGAATAACGTTTAGTGTTTATTTATTTATTAAATATATGTGTTTTGATAATTGCCAAAAATTCTTTGTTTATAGATAATTAATATTGGCTTGTCACGATGTATTTTTATATTATAATAGAGTTTAATTTGAAAGATCATTTATATCTCGGATTATTGCTTTATATAGTGCGACATAATTAAGAGATCATGATTGATTAAAATCAGAATTACATTTAATGTATCATCAGTGATTATGTGTTAATCTATCTCAAGAAGGAAAGAAATCTGGGAATTATTCATGTTCCTTAATTATCGTTATGATTGAAGGAACTGTTTAGGAAATTTTCTAAGTTTTGCTATGATCTTTATATCTGATTTATTTCAAGTGCAAACCTTGCTCCATATCAATAACTTTGTGTTATACATATTAAGAAAGTTCTAAGCTAATCGTTGAGATTATTATTTATTGCTAAATCTATTTTTGGAAAGATTTCTGCTAATTGCTCCAATTCCGCAGGTCAAGGAACTATTTTAAGGAAAGTTTTCGAACTTTCATATTCTAACCCTGCTGATTAAAACTCAATGTCTATATGTCATTATTATCAGATGAGCAACCTGGAAAATTCAGTCAAGACTCTAAAGAAGGCTAAAGACAAATCAAATATGTTGAAGATACTATTGTTCCTAGCCGTTGGAGTATTCAAAGCTGAAGAACATTTCCATATCAAGCTGCTGAAGCTGCTCTCTATAAAAGCTGAAGTATTTGAAAGCTGAAGATGCTAGACTTTTGTCAAGTTAGACTGTGTGTCAAGCTATTGCTAAGTGCTAAGTGCGAAAACTCTTTGTGAGGACCCTTTGTAGGATTAGTCTGTGTGACATTCACCTTTGTGTGTGAACCTATCTCTTTGTGAGAGAACCCCTTCTATATTCTTCTTGAAAAGTTTGATTCGTTTGTATACCTCCTAGTGGTAATAGGTTGCCTGCCCTCGGTTGTTGTGAAACCCTATAGTGGTTATCCGTAGTGGTTGCACTATAAGAGGATTTGTTGTGAGGAACCTTATTGTTACCCGTGAGGACTTGTGGTTTGGGAAACTGTAAAAGTGTGAAACCCTAGTGGTGATCCGTGAGTGGTTGAGTGCCAATTGTAATTTGGTTAGTTTGCCCAACAATAATTTAAAATCCCTTACTTTGGGTTTGAGGACTGGACGTAAGTTTAAGAGAAAGTTCTTTGTTGAGGACTAGTACCTTATTCTGAACCAGTATAAATCTACTGTGTCTTTTTCCTTATCCTTTCTCCTTTATATTCCGCATTTATCTTTTGAGTTAAGGATTAGTTTTCTTTCGTAAGCAATATGTTAATATATTTGATCTGCTTAAGTATTTGGATTATCTCAGTATCTCTGTGATCTTAAGCATATTTGTTATTGCTAAGAAGCTTTGTTTTGAAAGAAACTATTATAAGGAATTGTTCTGAGGAATTTATATTAGAGGGATTGTTTTGAGTAACTGTTTTAAGGAACTCTATTAAAACTTGTTTTTAACTTAGAAAAAGTTTTTAAATACCAATTCACCCCCCTCTTGGTATATTTTTCTTTTGCATCCTGACTAACAAGTGGTATCAAAGCAGTGTCTCTATATATATCTGACTTGGTGTAACAGCCCTGAGAAAAGATCCTGAGTCAAGATGCAGAACAACAATGACAACAATTATGCTGGTGGTATCTCTATGCACAAGCCTCTTTATTTCAATGGGACTGACTATACCTACTGGAAGAACCGCATGAAGATTTTTGTTGAATCTATCAATCATCAAATCTGGCGGATTATCAAAAATGGTCCTATTGAGATTACAAAGAAAGAGAACGATAAGATTGTTGAGAAGCCTATTGAAGAATGGGATGAAAATGACAACAGGTATGCACTCAATAGTAGAGCTATTAATTGTATTTATTGTAATGTGAGTGCAGATGAATTCAAGAAGTTATCTAGATATGAAACTGCCAAAGAGATGTGGGACAAGCTCCAAGTCACGTATGAAGGAACAACCGAGCTGAGGAAGTCTCGAATTGATTCACTCATGAAAGAATATGAGAACTTCCAGATGAAGGAAACCGAGAAGATTTGAGATGTTCGAAAGATTCGGAAAAATCATCAATGACCTGGATTCCTTAGGAGAACGTCTTGAACAGGAGAAAATTGTAAGAAAAGTTGTGAGGAGTTTATCCTCAATCTGGGAAATCAAGGTGACAGCCCTTCATGAAAGTCAGAAGCTGGAGTCAATGACCATAGATGATCTCAGAGGAAACTTACTTACATATGAGTCAACATTCCTAGCTCAGAAAGTACAAAACCTCAAGAAGAGTAAAGGGATTGCTCTCAAAGCCACTGAAAGTGATGATGAACATGATGAGGAACCCCTTGATGAAGAGGAAATGGTGATGCTAGCAAGACGCTTTAATAAGTTCTTCAAACTGAGAAGGACACAGTTCTTTAGGGGCATAACTGACATCAATGTGAAATGTTGGGGGCATAACTGACACAAAACAAACGTTAGGGGCATAACTGAAATTGACTCCAAACATTAGAGACACCAAGAGGTCTTTTATCTTTTATCTTAAGGCATTAGTATGAATCTAGTCATTATATATATATAAATTAAATGCAATTTACTCCCTTTAACTTTTGTGTAGGTGGTGAGCAGTGGGTTGAGTTGACCCATAAATTCTTAAAATCCAACCAAACTCGCAGTTGAAAGTTGAGTTGAATTCACGGGTTGAGTTGGATTTGAAAAAATCAGCCCGTAGCTTCGTAGGTTGGGTTGCAGGTTTGCGGTTTCATGACCCAACCCAACTTGCGAACCTATACATATTTTTCTTAATATTTTTTTTATATTTTTATGTTTTTTTGTATTTTTATATATATTTTTTGTATTTTTTATATATTTTTTGTTTTTTTTATATGTTGATCGATGTTGTTAGTTCTTTATAAATAAGATATTTTGACTTTAGAATTTATATAATATGTGTATTAAATTTATATATATTATTAAGTTTATTTAATTAATTTATATTTATATGTATAAAATTTATGTCGTTTTAATTTTTTATGTGACGGCCTTTTCTTTCTCTACTCATAAGTTTACTCCCTTAGCTTAATTATTTATATAATAATTTTATTTTTAACTTTATAAATTTTTTTACTCCAAGATTTTTTTTTTTAAAAAAAAAAGACTAAAANAAAGGGGTGAAGCCATATAATATAAGATATATATAAGTTAAAAAAAAAAACATGAAAGTGTAGTCTACTTTTTATTTTTCCAAAAAAGAAGAAAAGTTAGGTGAAAAACTCATTTTTGGTTTATGAATATAAATTTTATTTTGATCCATAAATTAGTTTTTTCATTTTGTTTTATTTCTCAAACTTCTCTATTTATTCCATCATTAGTCTAAAATGTGATTATATCGGATAATTGAAATGATCAAATCCTCTCTCATACATGTGTTGATAAGTGAGATGACAAAGAGAAAGAAAAATATTCTTTCTTAATCATAAACTAGAGATAAATTTATAGTTGATTTTTTTTTTTGCTAAAGTGCACTTTTGGTCCCATAACTTTGGCAAATGTCTCAATTTGGTCTCATAACTTTTTTTTGTTGCAATTTTGGTCTCATAACTTATGAAAACGTCCCACCATTGGTCCCAAGCTAATTTCCATCCATCCCATAACTTTACCCATATTTGCCACGTTATCATCCAACTCAGTATGTCATATCATCTTTAACGACAGATAATGGATGGAAATCAACTTGGGACCAACGGTGAGACGTTTTCAAAAGTTATGGGACCAAAATTGCAACAAAAAAAGTTATGGGACCAAATTGAGACCTTTGCCAAAGTTATGGGACAAAAATTGCAACAAAAAAGTTATGGGACCGAATTGAGACATTTGCCAAAGTTATGGGACCAAAAGTGCACTTTAGCCTTTCTTTTTAAGAAGTAAGGATTTTTCTTTCTTACTTTGTCAACCATTCATATAGACACATATGAGAGAGCAATCGTTCAAATCTAGTGTAATGTTATGAAACTCGAATTGGTCGAATCGGGATTCAAGAGTGAAGGTGACCGACTTAGGAGCTTTGGACCGTTTAGGAGGCTAGTTCTTTTTGTTGGGAAATCACAGAGCGAGCGCAGCGAAAAAAAAAAACTTTAAATATGCTAACTCTGTGATTCCTTCCAGGATCCACTAATTATATTTATACTAGTATAGGAAGATGTATACCTAAATTTCAATCGGTAGCTTTTGAATCCGCGAATCTGATAAGTCCACTGCGAGTGTCCCTCCTCTGGCGGTGATCCACACGAGCAGATTGGCAGATGCCCAGGTACTAGCCTCCTTCACTTCTTCCCAAGTGAATACAGCAACCAAATCTACAGTTCTTGAATGTTCAAGAACAATTCTTGAACCTCCAAGAAAGGTGGCGCACAACTCACACACAAGCCCTAAAAGAATTAGAGTTTTAGTCTCACATTTCTCTCTCTAAGAAAGTAGGCGACTTTTCTCTCTCTCTTCTCTAAGGGAAAGTCAAAATTTTAGTCACCCTAAAATGATGAGTTGCCTTAGGCGACTTCCTCCTAGTGTGTGTTTAAATAGAGTTTCATTAGGGTTAGAGAATCACATTCCCTAACTCATGAAATCAGGGAATATCTAAATAAAGTAATAGGGTTCCTAAACCATGAATTATGATATTACACTAATATTATAATTCAAAACCAAAAGGCAATTTAAATTTAAATTTCAAGATCAAATCTTGAAACTAAATCTTGAATGTCCAATCCCCATTGGTCAAGAGGATTTTGAATTCCTAATTAAAATATTACATTAATATCTTAATTTGAAATTCAAGATGCAATCTTGAAATCCAAAATGCAAGATCAAATCTTGCCCATTGGATCAAGCCATGCGCCATCCTCCTCTTTATTTATCTAGGAATTAATAATTAAAATAACATCCCTAACTCTTAGGAAGTTATAACTAACTTATTAATTTCCTTAACAAATTGAATTAAAATATTACCCTAATATCTTTAATTCAAATTTGAATCTTGAATTCAAATTCCCTAACAATATTGAATTAAAATATTACCCTAATATCTTTAATTCAAACTTGAATCTTGAAATCAAAATCAAATTTTGAATTCAAATTCAAATTCAAATCTTGATTTAAATTAACAAAACATTTTTATTAATAAAAACAAGAAGAGGCCCCACCCTCTACTTGATATCCAATATTAAAGAATTTAATAAATCAATAACCCCCTAACTTTTAGGAGGCTTATTCAAATTATTATTCCCTAATATTTTAAACAAGAATTCAATTGTAAATAGATTAATCAGATTAAATATTAAACAATTAATATATTTAAACTTGTCTCACAAATTTAAATATCATGAACGTAGATATTATTTAAGACAAGACTTCATGTCCTAAGACATTCAACTATGTCTTAAATTGTGTCACTAAAGTGACTCAGAAATTAACCCTAATTCGTGTCCCATTACGGCATCTTGATCCTGCTCGTGTGTGACCCAGCAGGCCTCACGTGAAGTTGGCAGCAAGCCATCTCTATGACTCACAAGTCGAGAGCGGACTCTAGCAATCCATCACAACTACCCAAAACACGTGAGTTTATCGCTTTAACGCCAAACGACATAACCTTAGTACTACCTTGTCTTGATCCCGATTGTCACACGATATTTTGGTCATGGATAAGGCACGGGAAAGTCATCCTTAATCCAAACCATAACTTTCTCATTCCTTGAGTTAGTCCCATTTCCCTGTGTGGCCACACATTCCTTGGACAGACTTATCGAGGGGCCCAGTTCAATATCTCTCAACTTAATGAGGGACAAAATTCCATCTTGGTCAACCACATTCCTCAGCACGGCAAACAACTAAACCTGTACCTAGCCTTTATGGCTACCCTGCTACGGGCAACGTTGGACTAGGCCAATGTTTAGTATCTACAACGTCGGAATAATCAAGACCTGAGGTCTAAGGGCATCATGACAGGTGTACAGGAGAGGCTAGCTCATGACTAAAACCCATGCAGGACTCTCCGGGTCGGTCCAGCAACTTGTAACCCTTTACTTATTGCACCATGACTCTCGTGAAGCATCTTTATGTGTGTATCTCCATACACCGAAGTCATGCTAGTCTTAGTTCATTCACATTCCCACATAAATAATCGACTAGGGACAGTTTTAGAATAATTATCACATAATTAATCAGGGATTGTTATCATAGTAAACATGCTAATAATATGATAACGACTCAATTTATCATCTATAAATTAGTCAATCAATATGTTCATACTGTTGGGAAATCACAGAGGGAGCGCAGCGGAAGAAATTAAAAATTTTTGGACTAAAACGCAAATAAAACTAAAAGCTAACTCTGTGATTCCTTCCAGGATCCACTAACTATGTTTATACTAAGTAAGAAAAGATGTTTACCTAGTTTTGATCGGTGACTTATCGTATTCGCGAATTTGAGAAGTCCACAGAGTGTCCTTCCTCTACCAGTAATCCACACGAGCAGTTTGGCAGATGCCTAGGTGCTAGCCTCCTTCACTTCTTCCCAAGTGAAAACGGGAACTATATCTATGATTCTTGAATAATCAAGAAGTGTTCTTGATTATCAAGATTGATTGGGCTTGGCGAATTTTCACTCTCTATAGAAGCTCTAGGCGAAATTCTTGGTCTGACCAAGAATTGATCTGTGTTGTGAGTTATCTCTGAGATAGGCGCCTAGTGCCTCTATTTATAGTGTTCTCATTCCTAGTTTTAGGGAATCCTAATCCAATTAGGATATCTCTAAGATATGGGATATCTTTTAGATATCTCAAAATATCTTTTGATTTATAATATTAAACTTAATATTATAATTCAAAAATAAAGGCCCAATTCGAATTTGACTATCCAAGATCAAATCTTGAGATCAAATCTTAATTTGCTCAAATCCTATTGGTTGGAATGAGTCATGAGAATTTGATTTTATAATTTAAATATTACTTTAATATTTAAATATAAAAGTCGACTTTGCCTATACTTTAAAATGCAAGATCAAATCTTGCACCCCAAGTAAAGGAGCTAGGCGAAATTCTCATGTTGGTTTTGGAGGAATTTTATAACAACCCAAACTCCTTAGGTAGTTATAACTAATTCCTAACAATTTTGAATAAAAAAATTACCTTAATATCTTTTAATTCAAATCCTATATCTTTTCCAAAAGATATTTATCTTATCTTTATTTAATTAATAAAAACAATTTCTATTAATAAAAATAAAGATAATGAGGCGCCACCCTCATCCTTATGTTTCCCAATTTTAGTGAATTTAATAAATCAATAATTCCCTAATTTTTAGGAAACTTATTTAATTTATTTATTCACTAATATTTTAATTGTAAAACTATTTAACAATTAATTTAAATTTAAATTTGTCCAACAAATTTAAAACCTCAATCATAGATATTTATTTAAGACAAGATTTAATGTCCTAAGACATTTAACTATGTCCTAAATTGTGTCACCTAAGTGACTCACGAATTAACCCTAATTCGTGTCCCAAAAATTAGCATCTTGATCCTGCTCATGTGTGACCCAGCAGGCCTCACGTGAAGTTGGCAGCAAATCATCTTTATGACTCACAAGTTGTGAGCGGACTCTAGCAAGCCATCACAACTACCCAAAACACGGGAGTTATCGCTTTAACGACTTTAACGATTTAACCTAAATACCACCTTGTCATAATTCCTATTGTCTCACGATATTTTGGTCATGGATCAGGCACGGGAATGTCATCCAAAATCCAAACCACAACTTTCTCGATTTCCTGAGTTAGTCCCAATTCCCAGCGTGGCCACGCATTTCTTGGACAGACTCATCGAGGGCGCCAGTTAAATATCTCTCATCTTAAATGAGGGACAAAATCCCATCTTGGTCAACCACATTCCTTTGCACGGTAATCAACCAAACCCGTACCTAGCCTGTATGGCTACCCTGCTACGGGTAACGTTGGACTAGGCCAAAGTTTGACAACTACAATGCCGGAATAGTCAAGACCTCAGGTCTAAGGCTATCGTGACAGGTGTACAGGAGAGGCTCGCTTATGACTAAACCCATGCAGGACTCTCCGGGTCGGTCCAGCAATTTGTAACCCTTACAAAATTGCACCATGGCTCTCGAGAAGCATCTAGTGCATGTATCTCTATACACCGAGGTCATGCTGGTCTTAGTTCATTTACGTTCCCACGTGAATGATCGACCAGGGACAGTTTTAGATTAATTATCTTATAATCAATCAAGGACGTTATCATAGTAAACACACTAATAATATGATAACAACATAATTTATCTCTATAAATTAATCAAAAAATATATATATGTTTAAATAACACATAAATAAATGATTGGCCCTAGGGCACAATCTCCATCACATACATATAAAATGATTGGCCCTAGGGCACAATCTCCATCACTTTTGGACCATCCAAAACTACTTTGGGTCGAATTTGCCTTGATTGGAATGTGACCTAAATCTCGATAGGCTTCATCGGTGGGGAATTTTAATGCCCACACCCCGTTCGATACAAAATCGACCCGATGTTGATCGCTGAACATCTTCAGTTGCATTTCCATTAAAACCCTAACTCGAACCTTGGAACCCACTTTCAGCACTCACCTAGAATCCCCCTTATCGTACGATCCCTTCTCTTCTTCTTCGTCATCATCGTCATCGTCGTTAGAGTTTTCAGTTATCACTAGATGTTTTGACGTAAGCGTAAGATGTGCGTTTATCAGAAATGATCCACTTAGCGTTGGGAGTGCTACCGCCGATGTGAAGGTAAAGTTTGACAGTGTTTTTCATCACGAGGTTTTGCGAGGACAATGATTGGTATTTGAGCTTCAATGCTTTTAGCTTTGCGTTGACTTCATCGATCCAGAGGAAGCTTTAGCATCTTCGCATTCTGGTATTTGAAAAAATTATTTAGTTGATAATTTGATTATTGAAGATGGAATCAAGGGTGAAATTTTATTGATTAGTATTAAACTTTTCTTGTTTTGTGTTAAAGTCATTCTCTCATAAATAGGGAGTCAAACGCATAAAGATAGGGTCTTAAAATAGTATTTTAGCCAAAATTTCCGTCAAATTTTGGACGGAAATATACCTCAGGACCCTTTTTGTTAATGGAGCAAACCACATGCCCTTATTTGTCACTTTTTAAACCACAAGGACCCTTTTTGTAAATGGGCCAAACGACAAGGACTTTTGTGGAATTTACCTTAATGGTTATATTTTATTAATTATAGGTTATTTGTATTTAAAATAATTATATCTTTTTATTTATATATTAATGATATCATTTCGTCAGATTACTCGTCAGATCTTTTGAACTATCAACACATAACTCAAAGGTTTTTAATTTTTACTATATATCTATATTTTTAGCTACTAAATACTTTTTAATCGTAAGAAATACATATGTATTATTTTTTTTGTATCAATTGTATATTAAAAAAATACATAAAATATCTTAATCTAAATTAAATCAACATTTTTCTAACAAATAAATTAAATTAAATATCTTTATTAATTCAGGCAAAAAAAATATCTTTATTAATAAAAACATCATTAAATTGATTCATACCTAATTCTTTTATCAAATATACAAGTTAAAAAATATATAAATGACTTAAATAAAAAAAGGATAAATTACAGAAAAGGGCCTTGTGGTTTGGCCCATTTTCAGATAGGGTCGTGTGATTTAAAAAGTGTCAACTTGGGGGCTTGTGGTTTCCTCCGTTAGCAAATAGGGTCCCAGGTGGTTTTTTCCATCCAAATTAACATAATTAAGTTAGAATAAATTTTAAGATAGACTGTTTTGTGATTTGAACATTTTTTTTTATTAAAACAAACTTTAAAAAGGAATATATTGCAATTTTAACAAAAAAGCTACTTCATTCCCACATTTGTTCTTCGTCTTCGTCTTCTTCACCTAAATCGTTTCTTTCCTTCACCACGTGAATCGCCAACCACCTCTGTCCAATACGTCGGAGGCATCAGAACCCCAATCCTTCGCCGCTGATGATGACTTCAACAGCCGCATAAACCAATTCCGCCTCCGTTACCGGAGCGGCACGGGGAAGAAGGCGGAACTCCGGAAGTTCGTTTTTTCTGGGTTCGTGAACAACTCCGGAAGGACGGCGAGCGGTGGTACGCGGCGGAGATCTGAGTTCATTTTTTTCTGAATTCGTGAACAACTCAACGGAAGCTAGGTTCGTGAACGTCGCCGGCGCTTTTCTGGGTTTGGAGCATTGGAGAAGACACGTTTCAAACTTCATCGTTCTTCGGCGGAGAGTGGCGATTCGCAGCGAGTTCTGTACAGATCTGGTCGGCGGCAGACGTGTGTGTTTTCCGTGGTGGTTCAAGGCCGTGGGTGTTTTCTGTCGGCGGCAGCTTCTTCTTCTTCCCCCATCAAGTTTTTTGTTTTTTGGGTTTCTCTTGTGTATTTTTGGGTCAAGAACTTGCTTCAAAGAGAAGCAGCAAAAGGAGATTTTTAGAGTTGTTAATTGTTAATTTGAATGAAGGAAGAGATAACCAGCGAACACACGAATTGTTTGGGGAGGAAGAAGAAGCCACGAATTGTTTTTTGTTTAGAGTTGGTTCAAATTGCAATATAGTCTTTTTTTTTTTAGTTTATTTTAATAGAAAAAAATGCTCAAATAACAAAACAGTCCATTTTAAAATTTATTAACTTAATTATGTTAATTTGGATGGAAAAAACCACCTGAGACCCTATTTGCTGACGGAGGAAACCACAAGCCCCCAAGTTGACACTTTTTAAACCACAGGACCCTATCTGAAAATGGGTCAAACCACAAGGCTCTTTTCTGTAATTTACCCATAAAAAATATATTAAAAAAATTGAAAAATAAATTGGCTTGCCGGACTCGGTCGAATTCGAGACCCGGCCCGTGTACTCCTAGGGATGACAACTTGGGTAGGTATATATGATACTCGTCTGAATAATTAACCCACCAGTCATTAATTTTTTTCCCATTTTTTGTAAATTAAAAAAATATTAACTTTTTGAATAAAATTCATGAAAATTAAGGTAAATTATACCAATAATCATTCAATACTAATCACTAATCAAATCAATAATCACTACATCTAAAATTATATATGTTTATATATTTTTTAAATTAGGTGGGTTGGCTCACCAATTCACTCGAGTTAGCTCACCACGAGCTTCGAGTTAAGTGGGTCAACCCTCGCGAGTTATAATTTTTTGCGAGCCGATTTTTCTCAACCCAGCTTGTCAATTTACCGAGTTAAACGAGTCAACCCACCGAGTTTGGCTTGTTTTGACAACTCTAATGAAATATGTGATAATGTTTACTAAAGGAGAATAAAAAAATAGTTCAAGGACTAAAATGAAGTTTGGACCAAAGTATAAATAAGGGGGTTAAAGCAATATACGTCGTCGTATAATAAATCCCCAGATCGTCACAGTTCACATACACACGCGATATCGGCTGTCGTGTCTTCTTCTTCACGTCTTCGTTCTTCCAATCTTACTCTCAGCATTGCATTCAGCAACCAAACCAAATCTCCGAAATGGAAGACTTTTGGAAGCGAGCCAAAAGCTTCGCCGAAGAAGCTGCCAAGAAATCCCAAACGCTCGCCGATTCTTCTAAGTTCGCCGATTTGGTCTCCGAAACCGCTAAAAGATCCAAGGAACTCGCTGCTGAAGCCTCCAAGAAAGCCGATCAGATCAAAGTCGCGGCTCTCAAACAAGCCGATCAAATCAAATCATTCTCTGATATTATCCCTGCTGATCTCTCTTCTTCCATTTCCAATTCCATTGCCAATTTCTCCGATTCTCCCACTACCTATTCTCAGTCTGAGATCCAAAATCTGGGTGTCACCGACGATCTCAGAGCCTTCGTTAAGGGACTTACTTCCAGCACTTTCCAGAATTTTCCGCTCAAATCGGGTATTTTAATTTCAGGATCCGCATTTTACCTTTTCTGGGGTTTTTCATTGGCTTGTGCATTTACTGGAAATTGGTTTTGTTTGATAATGTAGATGAACCGGAGGCTTCTGATGTACCCACTACTGCCTCTAACGTTCGGAAAGATCTTAATGAGTTTCAGGAGAAACATGCCACTGTTGTTCTGACCAATGTTAAGGTAATTCATTGCTTTATATGTATATTATTTCATCTGGGTGTGGTACAAATTGGATCCCCATTGCAGGGAATTTGAGAGTATAGATCTCTTTGTCTTTACCATATTGAAATTCTTTAACTGCATATTCAGATTGAAAGAATTTTCATTTTTCAGTCGCATTTATATTGTCCTTAAACTAGAAGAGTAGCATAGCATTTTAAAACCCTGTGTAGCGCTTGTTAATTTGTAAATTGGTAGGAGATGGTTTGAATTAAGATTTGGTTCTTTCCGCTTACTTGATTCTTACTTACTTTGTTTGAGACACGTATTGACTTAGAACAACTGTAGTTGAGATACAGATGAGGAAATCCGCGTTTTTCAAACTTGTGTAATATGGTTGCTTATGTAGTGTGTTTCATCTTAGATATTTCCTTTAGACTTACAAAATGTATGCTTTAGTCATGCTAGCCAAACTTTTTTTTTTTTATGGAAAAAATAGTGACGCCTGATTAAGATACTCAATCAACCATCTATAAGGTGTTTTTTTTTTTTTTT
>QANZ01047331.1:48183-61657 GCA_003254925.1 Chamaecrista fasciculata
TTTTTTTTTTTTTTTTTTGCTTAAGCCCATATAACTATCGTTCATTAGTTGGTCTATTTGTCCTTATCGGGGAAGAGAAAATTGTCCAATGTATCCTTCTGTACCAGCTGATGATTTAGTGGGTTTTGTTTCTAATCCATGCTTGTTGTTTTTGGGAGCTTATTAGTTGACTGTAAATTATGCTTATTGTCATCTTGTGATAATCTAGTATCAGCAGTAATGCTTTACATAAAGAAAATTCTCGGATGGGCTAAATTTTCCTTTGCAATAATCCTTTGCCACCATGGACCTTATTTTTAGTTTTGTTTCCTGTTAGTCCAATTCTAATATCTCATCCCTGCCAAGATTGAAGCATTCTGACCAGAGTAAAATGGGGATTGGATAATATAGTCATTTAAAAAGCAGATTATTGCAGGCCTCATATTTCAGTAAATCTTTTATATTTGTTTCTTTTCAGGAAATTTCAAGGTTGAGATATGAGCTATGCCCACGTGTTATGAAAGAAAGACACTTCTGGAAGATATATTTCACGCTTGTGAACACACATGTGGCTCCGTAAGTATAATGTCATGTTGATGAATCATTTTGCAAGTGTCTATAGGAAGAATAGGAGTATTTATTGTTTCATGATTGTTTGACATGACAAAGATGAAAATAGAGCTGAAGCTTCTTCCTTTGATGGTTAGTCAAAAAAGGCTGTTGCAAGATAAAGTGATAAGCTGAGTGCCATTACCTATCAGAGTAGTTAGGAAGTGGACGTTGAACTGAATCATATGAAATTGGAAGTCTATTTTTGACAATTTTTTTTGAACTAGTTCATTCTTGGGATGGGGATGGGGTTTGAGTTTAAACAGCACTGCTTGATTGGCTCCAAACCTATATGCCAAAATTTAGAATGCATTGATAAATCAAAGTTAGAGCTTTGCTTTACGTGAACCTGACATTTTAGTTCTCAGCCAATATAATTTCTAATGAAAATGAGTATTTATAGTTCATCAATGGTTAACAGTGATCTGTGTAATGTACAGGCAATGTGAGGATTCATCAAGAGTTGTGAATTTGTTGCCAATTACGAAAAAGAGGCTTATGCATTTTAATTAGGCTTCCTTCTTTTTGCTTTTTCTAGTAGTTTCTGTAATGAGGTATGCCAACTATATTTAGATAAACCTTTAGAATCTGGTGAATAAAGTGCTGATATGGGACTTGGTTCCTACATCGTTGTGCCTCACTCTGCTTGCCTGCTTTGTAAAGTAAAATCAAGATCAGATCAAGCCTTTGAAGCAGGTTTTCTTCTTATCTGTAGCTAAATTAAAGTCATATAGAATACTATTTTCCTTTGTTGAGATATGAGGAAGCTTGGCGAAGTTTGCTTATATATAGTCTACGCTGGTCAAACTTAAAATGTGATAGAGACATCAATTAAGTAAAGTATGGTGTCTTTTCTAGTTTGTAGAAGTGATGGGAAACCAAAATGTTGACATAGAAAAATAACATATTCTAATATTTACCAGAAGTCTGCCATCATCCAAACACTTATATTAACTTTATATTTATCATCACTTAATAACTGAAGTTACAATCAGGTATGAGAAGAGATATCTGGAGGAGGTTCAGCTCCAAGCAGCAGCAGAGCAGCAGAAAGTGGATAGTAAGGTAGAGAAAGCCGCTGCTACTGGAGGAACTGAAAAGGGAGAAGGAACCGGGAAAAATGTGAAGACCAAGCAATCTAGTTCATCCTCAACTGAGCAAGATTTGGATACGTTTCTTCTTGGAGATCTTGAAGACAGTGATGAAGAAGGTCCAGGTATACTGTCCTACGTTCTTCAGATTTGGTTATCGAAACTAGCTGTCTTATAAGTCATTTCTAATTTCATGTCCAGTCACTTGAGATGTTTATGTGAAAGAGCATGTGCTGTTCAACTTTTGATTGTCTGTTACTAAAATCTCCCTAAGACTTAACTTGTTTTTGAAAACTTTGGGTGGTCATAACTCTGCAGATGTCTATGATCATCACTCATCAGTCATTTCCCAGAAGAAAAAAAAGAAAAGAAAAGGATTTATGATCATCAGTGATTCTGTTATGATGTGATATGATATTGTCATTCTTTCTAGTTAAAAATACTGATTATCTTGTCAATCTTTTAGATGATGGAGAAGGCAGCCTTGATGATGATTTTGACAAGATTGGCAATTCAGTAAGTGCTCTTACATCTGGAATCCTTTTTGGTTTCCCTTTTTCTTTTAATTTGGTGAAGGCTTGTTCTGAAAGTGCAATTTTGTTTGCGGGAGAACTAGCAAACTCACTAATGCCTATGTGTTTATTAAAATAAATTGCAATATATTCGAAATTATGTCAATATTAACAAAAATGAACAAGTCCCTGCAAACACTATCACACAAACTAGGAGAAGCAAAAAGGAGCTGGTTGAGAGAGAAAAAAATGGAAATCGAGTTTGTGTTTTTAGGATGTTTTACCAAGTTTATTTCCTAAACTGTCGCAAAAAACAAAAACTAGCCATGGTATTTCTTGATAAGATGATTTATCATGTACTGGGAACTTCCAGGATGTTGAAGAGGAGAAGCATGTGAAGAAAGGATCCTCTGTCAGTGTTTAGAATACCAAATTACTTTCGTCTGAAACTCTGAAGTAAAACTTGAAGTTTGCTGCCCAAAATTCACAGATTGCTCAATGACCGGCAAAGACAAACAGTTTTAGCAGTCTCAAGTTTTGGATTTGAGTGGATGTAGATCTTTCAGCTGGTAGTATGATTTGTTATTGTTTATTTGTTTACCTTAGTACCCTATACAATAGCAGCTTACCTTGTACAGGTGACATTAAATATTCATTCTATTATGGTTCTGATGTAATGTTACAGACAATGACTTGAGCAGATTGAATCCTCAGGTTTGGTACATAGGAAAGCTTTGGGCTGCCAAGAATGAATGAGTGGTTTAAGTATTTATATTTGATACAATTGAAGTATTGAATGTCCACACATCTTGCTAGTTTTTGCTAGTTTTTTAGTTCAAATAAAAAATATATATATGAAACCCAATATAAAATGCTGCAAATCTATTAAAACAAAATGAGAATGAAGTTCTAACATATATCTCTAATCTCTGCTTGATCATATTATTGTCAGAAAAATAAAATGAGAACGAAGTTCTAACATATGCTTTTTGGCCACATAAGGTATTTTGCTAAAATAGAATGATTTTATGAACATATTAGGAATAAAATCGGAGTCTCTTATTACTTTATTAGAGCATAACATTAACTTAAATTAGGAATAAAATCATAGTCATCTTAGAACATAACATTAACTTAACGGCTTTTATTAAGACAAAATCACAATATCATGGTGGGCAAAAAATTACCTTCTCTGATAAAAAGTAAATTGTAAGGAAAATTTATGAGTTTACTTTAGACCTTATAAGCATTATCATATTAAAGCTTATACAAAGAGATAAATGATGGGCTGCTCTATGATACCAGAGCATTGCTAAGAAAACTAATGGAACTAATTAAATCTACTTAAGAACAATACTCATTCATAAGATTGAAAACACAGAATACCGGACATAGTGGCAAGATAAAGAAAAAACATTTATTAGCCAAATGCTTGGGAAACATTAAACACAACGTACACAACATTTAGAAAGAGAAGATATATTACAAAATTGGCAGAAATTCTTATGAAAGCAGCCTTCCTGCAGGTAAATGATCCCACCCTGAGGTTAAGGTTCATCATAACTTGGAATAAAGCACATTAATCAACAACTACAGGGAATGACAAATAATTCCAGTAAAAGTTACAAACTATTACTCTAGAATACCACTGCATAATTTAACTGAAAGCCAACATCATACTGATGAAAAACATTGCAATGGCTGTATGGTTTTTAGTTTTTACAATAGAAACATCTCAATACTATAAGCATATAGAGAGCTACACTACCAAAAAAAAATTGGTTCTACACAAGTCTCAAATTTGCTTCATGCTTTTCTTTTCACTCCCCCAACTTCTAATGACCTCATCCTGTATTTTGTCATCAATTGATAACTGTCCGTTTTAAAAAAGAAATGATAGAATAAGAAAACCCTTAATAAATTGTATACACTAGCTATAGAGACATCAACTTGTATTAAGGTAAGAAATTGAAGCAAGAGAATGGGATGCTTTGGTGAAGGGGCTGGTTTTAAGGATATTTTGTTTGAACAGCTATAGATTGAAAATCCGAAAGGGCTACCCCAGATGCATACAAATACTAAATAAAATATGAGGAAACGACGTGTACCCGAAAAGAAAAGTAGGAAACGACAAAAAGCCCTCTGATCATTTGATATTTTTTTTTTTTGGCCTGATCATTTGATATAACATGGGTAAATTGCATTAACACCCCTAAGTTTTAGATTAAAGATAGAAAATACTCGAGCTTTAAAATTCAACAGACAGATCCCTAAGTTTTCAATTGTGCTTTCAACTATTTTCACTTAAGACCCTTGAGTTTTTTAAAAAATAAGCTATTTAAGAGTTTTAAGTGAGTAAAGCTGAAAGTTTAAGGGTGTGTCAATTAAGTTTTTTAAAACTCAAGGATCTTAAGTGAGCACAATTGAAAATTTAGGGGGTCTGTCTGTCAAGTTTTAAAACTCATGGGTGTTTTTTACTTCTAACTTAAAACTCAAGAATTTTGGTGCAATTTAGCCAATATATTAAATTTAAAAATTGAGGGTAGCTTGTGTTTCATTTTCATGTGTGATTTAAGAAGGATTGACCTTTAACATCCTTCTTCTCATTGGCCCAAATTTTTTTTTAAAAAAAAAAAGCATCCTTCTTCTTATATTTTGTTAATTTGATTCTCTAATTGATAAGCACGTTTGACCATCATCTGATAATGTTCACCTTCTTGACGAGTGTCTCGGAATGATTGAACTTTAATAGAGTAACAACAGCAGAGAAGTAACTCAGGTATGTTGAATTTTTCTTCTCATTTCTCTCAATATCCTTCGTCTTTTGAAAACTCACTTTCTTCAAATATTAGTATTAGACGATTTTAACATATATTTGAACTCAATTTAGGAAGGTGCAATCCTTAGAATTAAACTTTTCTTGTTGTGTAAACAAGGACGTAGAAGATAGGAATGGAGTGAGTTGGTTCCAATATTGTCATAATCGGTTCATTCAATAAAATGGAAAGGTGATGACGTAGTAAATAATAATTATAAAATATAAACATTAGAATTATAATCATAGTAAATAATTATATATTGATAATATTTAAAGAAAAATAATTAATGTTACAATACAATAAGAAACTAAGATTCATAACAAAATAACTTTTTAGGGATTAAATAGAGAAAAAAATATAGTTTTAGGGATTCAATTGAGAAAAAAAACTTTTTAAGAGACTAAATTGAAAAAATATTAATATATGAGGTGCCAAGATAGAATTTTAAAATTTTAATTGAATCACACAATTTTTTAACAATTAACCAAATCCAATTGATCCAATTGATACGAGTATAAACATTTAGGAGAATCACACCCCGAAAGCTAGTACGTACCTTAATCCAGTCTATAGGTCGCTCCCTCCATGTTGGTCAACTCTCAATGAAAGCACCAATTGATACGAGTATAAGTCCTTAGGAGAACCACACTTCAAAAGCTAGCTGTTGAGGTTAGAGAGCCTAAGGCCTTATATAATGTTTTACTTCCGGCTAACCACCCAATATGAGACTCATATCATTAATCTAGTCTGAATAGTTATTTCGTCGTCCAATCCAACCATTAATACAATACGAGTAATATATACATAATCAAGCAATGCAATTTATCAAATTATTGTCATGGAGATATACATTTGAAGATCTTAAACTTTTATAGAGTTAAAGTACAACGCAATAAGAGAAACAGTTTTCAAGATTATATATGTTGAGAAAACAATAAACAAAAATTTAGGTATAGTTCGTTATATAGTTTTTTTATATTTGTGCTATAAAGTTCTTCAAATCACAAATTTAATTTTTATTCTCTTCTCTCAATATCCTTAAAAACATAGCTCAAATTATAACTTGGCCAATCCCAAAAACATGTCACGTTTAAAAATTTTCACCCAAAATTCAAGTTCAAGATACCAAAACAATTAACATCATGCATCAAGCTAGTTCATTCAACCTAATCAAGCCATCAAACTTGGCTAAATTTAATTTTGGCGGAAGTGCACTTTTAATCCCATAATTTTGGCAAAGGTATCAATTGGGTCTCATAACTTTGGCAAAGGTCTCAATTTTAGTCCTATAACTTTTGAAAATGTTTCATCGTTGGTCTAAAGCTGATTTCCATTCATTATTTGCCGTTAAATCCACTTCACTCATATTTGCCACGTCATCATTCAACTCAGTATGTCAGATCATCTTTAGCGGCAGAAAATAAATGGAAATCAATTTGGGATCAACAGTGGGACGTTTTCAGAAGTTATGGGACCAAAATTGCAACCAAAAAAGTTATGGGACCAAATTGAGACCTTTGTCAAAGTTATAGGACCAAAATTACAACAAAAAAAGTTATGGAACCAAATTGAGACCTTTACTAAAGCTATGGGACCAAAAGGGCACTTTAGCCTTTAATTTTCATAAGCTAGCACTTTCACTCAACAAGTCACATTTTCAATATCACTTTCTAAATTCAAACTCATGGTAAACAATCTTTTATTATCATCAAAAAAACACAATAAAACCATTAAACTGACTCAACTTCAAATATTAAGCAAAACTTGACATTTAAAGTGTGCCACAGTTTCTCAACTTCAAATATTAAACAATCTTTTTATTGGTTAAAAAGGGAGCTTGAGTAGCTATGAAGGAAATAGCAGAAGCTACCATCACAGGTATGGATCGTGAGTTCTACATAGCTGCACTAGAAGGTAACAAGGATGCCTTTAAGGACAAAGGTAATGAAATTGAGAACATACTTACTCCCCAGAAAAACACAATCCTTCACGTACACCTCACAGCTTATAGTGATATGATGGCGTATCAGAAACATTCTTGGAATATATTCTAAGCATGAGTCCTGCACTAGTTATGAAGTCCAATGCTGAGGGTGAAACTCTACTTCACATAGCTGCAAGATATGGACATTCCACAGTACTGAATATGCTCATTAAACATGCTAAAGATCTCTCTACAACTAGTAATAATAATGATGAAGTGGGAAAAGAGAAATTACTAATAAGAGCCATAAATGAGAAGAAGAACACAGCATTGCATTTGGCAGTGTGTTTCCATCATATTGAGATAGTGGAGATCCTAACAAAGGAAGACCCAAGTCATCCATATTGGGACGTAATGCTCAAAATATTGGAGACTTGTACATCACCAATTAATCAAGATGGCCCCAATGGCAGAACAGCTTTGCATGCTGTAGTCCTTCGCAATGACAAAGGTATTCTTTCATAGTCAAGCTATAATTAAGCAATTAAACATTAGTTTATATTTTAGGATAATGAGAAGATATATCAAAATATTGATCACTTGTTAGTTTTTTTTTTTTTTGGCCTGAGATCACTTATTAGTTATAAAATGTAGCTTTGTTTATGAGAAAGTTAGATTTAGAAACGACTTATTATTTTAGTATGACAAAAGCACCCATTTTGTCCTTAAACTTTACATTAATTTTTAATTTCATCCACAGTGTTTGTTTACTGTTAATTCTGTCTCCAAAATTTCACGTTTTTGGTCAATTTTGTCATTTGACTAACTTCTTTCAATAAGTTAATTAGAACATAATTCATCGTGTTTTATAATCTGAGTTAGTATTTAAGTTTAATTTTATCATGTCATTAGCCACGTAGAATTTGTCGTTAGTATTTTGTTAAAATAAGAAAAAATGATAAAATTGATTAAAATATGAAACTTTGGGGAAAAAATTAATCGTAAACAAATATCGAGGACGAAATTGAAAATTGATGTAAAGTTTAGGGACAAATTAAAAAGGGTGTTTTTGCCTTTTAGTTTTGTTTTTTTTATTTCGAATTACTTGAATTGTGAGTGCCATAAAAAAAAAAGGTAAATTACACTTTGATACCTTGAGGTATAGACCGATTCCATTTTAGTATCTTGTTCTTTCAAAAGTGACACTTTGGTACCCTATTTTAATTCACCATTATTAGCACTTTGGTACCCAAAATTATTTTTCCGTTAGAGCTTGACCCAAAAAAACACGTGGAGGTCATGTGTATGATCAAAAACACAAAATTTACCATTCTAAACTCAAATTTCATAATTCAGCCTCCAAAAAACACATTCTGTAGGTACTTGAAGGTTGAGGATTTCGTATTTTTTTTAGGCTGAATCGTGAAATTTGAGTTCAGGAGGATAGATTTCGTGTTTTTTACCATTGCACGTGACTTGCACGTGCTTTTTTCTGTCAAAAGATAACGAACAAGGAGTCTTGGGTACAAGTACTAACAATGAATAGATAAAATTTCACTTTTGAAAGAATAAGATATCAAAGTGAAATGAGTTCATTCCTTAAGATACCAAAATGTAATTTACCTTAAAAAAATAAGTATATGTTTTCTGTTGGACAAAATGGTAAAGTTCAGGGACAAATTAAAAGTAAAGTTTACATCCCTTTCTGTTGGAAAAAGTAAAGTTTAGGTACAAATTGAAGTCTCTATGACCTTAACCACTAAAACTTTTAGACAAAATGGTCCTCATCAATATAATGAACAAAAGTGGAATTTTATGCATTAAATTTGTATTTCAGAAATGGTGTCGAATCTGTTAACAAGAACGAGGACTTCAGCAAAACAAGCAGATGAAAATGGTTTGACTCCACTTCATTTAGCAGCATTTCATAGGTCTGCTGATGTGACAGAGGTGTTGCTAAAACATGATAGAGAAACGGCATACATGAGAGATAAAAGGGGAAGGACAGCTCTTCACATTGCAGCACGTTGTGGCAACGAAGATGTTATAGAAATGATATTAGAACATTGCCCAGATTGTTCAGAATTGGTAGATGAAAATGGTTATAATGCTCTTCATTATACTGCAGTTAGTAAAGTCCCATCTGCTGCAAATGCTGCTGCAATGATTCTGGATAATGGATTTCTAAGCAACCTTTACAACCAGAAAGATAATAATGGCAACACACCTCTTCACCTTGCTGCCAGAGAGATTAATCATCCTCTCCTGGAAGATCACCCAAGAGTGGACACAATGGCATTCAATAAAAACAATCAGACTGCTATTGATGTTGCTTTTGATGATCCATTTTTTCATTCAGAGGTAAATAATTCAACTAATGGTCAAAATCTCAAATTGCTCTCAACTGTATGGGGTAGATTTCAAATAATTGATCCTAAATGTTTCATTTATTTCAATTGGTCATACATATATGTTTTCATAATTTCTCAAATTATTTAGTCTCAAACTATTAAATGTGGTCATATCTCTCGTTTCAAGTTCAAATTTAACGAATCCAGAGCTATAGAGTGCTTTTAATGAGTATTTTCTTTATTCAATTGGGATCATCAACATACAAGGTCAAATTAGATCCCAAAAGTAGACAACTCGTTTGACGATCAAGAAAGCAAAATTGGTCATATCTCTTTTGGTTCAAGTCCGATTGCAACGATTTTGAAACTATGTTAACTCTTCAAGAGTTCTTTTCTGCTAATTAAAATCGTTAGCAAATGAAGTCAAATCGATTCTCGAAAGTAGGGTTGGGACTTGGGACTATACTTCTAGGATTTTTCACTTTTAGTCCCACACCTATTTTCGTGCGTGACTTGAGCTCGTTCGCTAACAGTTTCAATTGGACAAAGAAATAACTCTTTAAGAGTTAACACATAATTTTGAAATTGTTGCATTCGGACTTAAAAAGAAAGAGATATAATCAATTTCATTTGTTTATCGTGAATCGAGTGACCCATTTTCGAGATCCGATTTAACCTCATTTAATTTGTTGACGACTTCAATTGGATAAAGAAAGTACTTTATCAAAAGCTCTAAATTCATAGTATTTGAACTTGAAGAGAGAGAAATATATGACCTATTCCCTAGTTTGGGACCACTTTGAGAAATTATGAAAACATACATGTTTGACCAATTTGAAATCTACCCTATACATTTTAAACCAATTTGAAATCTTGACCTACCACTAAACTAGTAAAACATCCGATTACAGAAATTATCATCAGTCACATGCAATGGATTCTGCATATGATGATTCATCAACGACAGTTGAAAGAGAGAGAAAGAAGGAACAAGAGGAGAGAGATAACACTACGTCAAACATTCTTCACAAAATAAGAGAATCCAACTTTACAGTGGCCACACTCATTGCATCAGCAACGTTTGCGTCAATATGGTCGGTTCAAGAGGGTTCTATTATTAGCACACAAGAATTATTACAAGATATTCTATAATATCTCAATCCAATATTGTATAAACAGTGTAATATTAAATCCAGTATATATATTCTCTGGGTTAATAATGTGAATTTATTTCCATAAAAAGTATAATGTTAATTTATTTCTCTACAATTCCAAAGTGTTTTAGATTGATTTTATATATTTTTATAATTTCTCAAATTTATCTCAATTAAACTATTGAATGTGATCATGTTTCTCTCGTTTCAAGTTCGAATTAATACGATAATTTTAGAACTGTATGCTAACTTTTAAAGAGTTTTTTTTTATATCCAATTAAGATTGTCATCAAATGAGCTTAAATTGCATTCCAAAAGTGATGGAGTTTAGGACTAAAAGTGAAATACTAGAAATATAGTGTCAAACCCACTTCCGAAACGTGATTAACTTGACCTCATTTCCTTATAATTTTAATTGAGTAAAGAAAAAAATCTTCAAAAATTAATACATAGCTTCAAACTTTTAAAAAATATGTTTGTTTCTCATTCTTTTAAAAGACTTCATAACTTTCTCAAAAATTTCCTAACTACTTTTCCTTTTAATTCTTAATTCTATTTTTACTACATTCTTGACATGTTGGGATTTACATTTACGTAGGGATGGCAACGGGTAGGGTACCCGATGGTTTTGTCACTATTCGTATCCATATTCGTTCATTTAACCAATATCTGTACCCTATCCGTATCCTATAAATTAATATATGTACATGTACCTTATCCGATATCTGCTATCCGACGGGTACTCGAAATATCCAAAAAAAAAAAATATGAATATGGGTAGGATATCCTATTTTATAAACAGGATATATCGGATGCCCGATATCCAGTATCCATCACCTAAAATAAATAAATGAAATTATTATTGATTTATATTTTAAATTTGTTTTTTAATATAAAAAATTAAATATAAAATAACAAAAAAATTATTATATAAAAAATATATACAAAAATAATTAATTAAATTTAAATAATTATATATAAAATATTAAATAGAAAGTAAAATATAAAAATTAAATAAGTAATAAGGTATGGGATATCGGGTACCTTAATTATCCATTCATTTCGGACAAATATAGAGTATCCGAGGGCAATATCCGTATCCACCCAATATTCAAAAAATATTTAATTTTCACTATAATTATCTTATTCAATATCTGGTATCCGATAAATATTCTAAATATCCAAAGAAATTGTTATCCTACGTTTAGGGTAGTTGTAGGTTTCCCATCAAGCTTTTTTGCATTTTATTATAATTAGGTATAGAGTAAAGTATATATTTGCCCAAAACAAAAGGACGGGCTTTTATCAAGGCCCAATTTTAGTCCAAACATGAAGAACTCAGAAAATAAAATTATGGGCTTTTAAGTAAGTTGGGCCTTTGATGAAAACCAATAAACATTCTCATTCGACAACCAAAAAGAATCACAGAAACAAATATTATTCTCATGGGCACAGCGCAGGTTAGTTTTTAAAAGAAAAAACTTATTATTTGATCTGTGCATTTACACAAAGTTAACTAATTAATTTTTAAATAATTAAAATACACAATTTGGTCCCTGAATTTTTTCAATTATCAACTATTTGGTCCTTAGTGACGATTTGGTCCCTGAATTTGAATAAAATTTATACTTTTTGTCCCTGAATTTATATATTATCTATTGTCCAATAAAAACATTGTAGATACAATATTGAGTTAAATATTGGTCGAGCTAAATATTGTAATGATAATTGGTCATATTTTGTAATACTTGATCATGATCTTTTGTTTTATTGTGGACATTGCTTATTTAAGGTTGTCTCGTTTAATTATATTATATGTTCAGTCCAAATATTTTATAATTATTGTTATGATCTAATATTAAATATGGTTATTTGCATAATATTATGATTAACTCTCATATCTTTTGTGAGTTAAGAAGGTCGTAGTTGTGAGTTGCCTTAGGGAATATTTCTTTGTTTTATTTTATTTCTTTTATCTTTGTTTTATTTTATTTTGTCGCTTATCTACTTTATCATTTGTTTTCATAATCATCTTCTACCTTCTCAACCCACTCTTGTTTTACTTAGATAATAAATAGTTATTCTCTACAAAAAGTCTCGCGAGAGAATTAGGTTATAGCCTGTGCTATATAATTATATAATTACTTTGCATAACTTAGGGTGCGATTGGATGTTCTTTTATAATGCTTTTATCCTCCTTTATCTCATAGTCTCCTTTAATATCAGAGTTACAATTAAAAATCTTGTTTGTTTCACAGTTATCTCCCCCTCCTTTATTTTCCTCCTTTATCTCTCATTTATCTCTCTTTTATCTTCTAAAATTACTAACATATCTCTACTCAACTACTTATAATTATCTACTTTTTACTATAAAATAATAAAATACTTAAAGGGCATATTTGTAAATTGTATATTAAAATATTTTTATTTATTACCTTTACAACTTTCTCTCTCCATTCATCTTTTCTTATTATTTTTTTCTCACTCACACCGCTCTCTCTCTCTCATATTATATTATATTATATTATATATATAATTTATGTAAATTTACTTAAAAAATAATTTTGGTCTTTGAAATTATACCAACTCACATCTCTAAACACAAGCTCAAACACCCAAATCAACAAATTCTCAAACTAAAATCGCGTACCGATTTGAGTTTGCCAAAACGGCTCAAACATCCGAGGACAATCAACATATAAAACAAGGCTTGCGAGGTGTGGGAAGTATATATATGTACTAGGGCACGCAAATATGTATATAAAATTTGAAATAATTTAATTAAGATATATATAACAATGACTTCGATAAATCAACCTATATAAATACATAAAAAAAAATTGTTCTATGAAATTAATAAGAGAAAAAAGAATGAGAAAAATATAAAATAAAATCATAAAATTTAAATTTTAAATTAAAACGTCATTTTTTTTTGTAGAAAGAAAATTATTCTTCTTATAATTTTATGACTGAATGTGAATGAATCTAAAATAATGAATGTGAGGATGTTTCTTTATTTTTATAATATTTACATG
>QANZ01047331.1:70312-82118 GCA_003254925.1 Chamaecrista fasciculata
ATCAAATCATGGCAAGCCATGAAGGTTACAGAAACACCCGTTCATCAAAGACGGGAGGAAAAGGGAGTCCACTAAGGGATCAGAAAATCTAATACAAACCGCCCTCAACTCCCTAGAAAACATCATCAATACAGGAGATGAAATAAATCTCAGGCAACACACCCAAGAGGAAAACAAGATCCAGATCTCCTATACATACAGATCTACAAACAAATAATCAGAAAACAAAGAAGATGCACAAGAGGCAACACACCCCCAAATCCCTCTCTGAGAGATCATCTTCAGCACCGTTTTCCACTTCAAACTTGAGTTCAACTTGTAGATCTGAAGAGCAAACAACAAAAAAGAAGAGATAAACCCTTCCCTAATGAAAGGGGGAAAAGCTTCCCTAATGGAAGAACAACTCGTCCCTAATGGAGGGGGAAGGCCTCCCTAACGGAGGAGGGACCAAAAAGTATACCTACTAATATGGGAGGGCCACCGCCGCTGTCACAGCGACGACCCTAGGTTGAGAGTTGCAGGGAGACGAAGCAGAAGAAAAAAGTCGCAGCAGCAGCGCTAGGGTGGAATTTTGAAATAACGTCCATCTATCCGTTGATATAGTTTTTTGATGAAAAAAATAAATGATAATGCAAGATTCTCTCATATTTGACGTTTTCTTTCACTACAATGTCTACTGTACAGTGCCTCGGAAACCGTTATTACAGTTAAAATTGGAATCTCTAACGTTCGTGTGCATCATCTAAGGCCACTATGAACAACAATGATATTATTATAAATATTTCTTGTTCTTTTAATATTACAATTAGCAATATTTTAAACGCCTCCCACGCCGACTAATTAATGTATTTTAGTTTTAACATTCTTTCATATTTAATTAATCCAAATCAATCAAAGCAATTGCTAATAACGACATACATATATATATATATACAATCATACAATATTAATTTAAAGGAAAAAGTATTCATTTTGTCCCCAAACTTTACACCTGCTGTTAATTTCGTCCCTAATCTTTTTTTGCTGTCAATTTCGTCCCCAAACTTTACACATGCTGTCAATTTCGTCCCCAATATTTTTTTGCTGTCAATTTCATCCCTAATCTTTCAAATTTTGGTCAATTTTATCCTTTGCTCTTACTTTAGCCAAATATTGACGACAAAATCTATGTGGCTAACGATATATAATGTAAAATTGATAGGAAAAGGAACTCAAATCCTAACTTAGATTCAAAAACAGGATGCAGTCTATCGTTAATTTATTAAAAGAAGTTAGTCGAAGGATAAAATTGACAAAAATGTGAAAGATCGGGGACAAAATTGACAGTTGATATAAAATTTTGGGACGAAATTGACAGCAAAAAAAGATTGGGGATGAAATTGACAGCTTGTGTAAAGTTTGGGGACGAAGTTGACAGCAAAAAAAGTTTGGGGATGAAATTGACAGTTGGTGTAAAGTTTGGGGACGAAATTAGTACTTTTGCCTAATTTAAATCTTTGTTAGTTAATAGTATGCTTAATTTGCTTGTCTCATTCATTTTTGTCGTTTTAATTAACTTATAAGCCATTCAGTATGGCCACAAATTAATACCATATTGTGATATCAATGTTAGGATTCAGATGCTTAATTTTATGTCAAAATATATAATTATATAAAGGGTAAATTAAAATTACACATAAGGGCTCTGTGGTTTGGTCTATTTTCAGATAGGGTCTTTGTGGTTTAAAAAGTTTCAAATTGGGGGCCGTGGTTTGCTTTATTAACAAAAAGGGTGCTGAAGTATATTTTCATCCAAAATTTGACGGAAATCTTGGCTAAAATACTATTTTAAGACCTTAACTATTAATTTTTATGCGTTTGACTCCCTATTTCTTACAATTTCATCCCAAGGACTAGAAAGTTATTAAAAGAAATTACAAAAAAATTATTAAAGTTCCGTAAAATCAAAATCTTCCATTTTTTCTAAAATTTCTTTCAACTAAGTCCTTGATTAATTATAGATTAGACCCTAATTATTAATCTTTCAACCCAGGTTTTTAAAAAGTTCCACCATTAATCCCCACTCTTTTCCATCCATTTTTTTTCGTAAAAAAAAGGGAATAAATTAACTTTAATCTCCTAAAAACTGTTTTTTTGCATTAAAATCTTTTTTTTCAGTAATAGGATTAAAACATAACAAATAATAAATGAATTGGAGATTTTAATAAAAAAAAAAAATTAAGTTCTTCACAATTCCAGGCGCATAGCTCCTTCTTCTACTTCTTCAATCCTCCTCGTCTTCTTCTCCACCGCTAACAAACCTCCTTGAACCACCATCGTTGGCCTAACTCAGCACAAAAACGTAAACGACACCGTCGATCCCGAATTTCGTGCTTCCGTTTCCATTATGGTTATTCATATACTCAAACTCTTAATTCTCTTGCGAATCGCCAGCGCCGTTAATGAGCGAGCCTTCATAGATTTAGATGACGGAGCAGAAGTAGATTCTTTAGGTAACAATCAGAAGCAATGGTTGAGGTAGGTGCCGAAAAAGGTGGCTGAATCTCAGTTTCTATAGAAGCAATTTGCAGTGTGAAAAAGCCAAGAGTGTGAAGTAGTAGAAAAGCGAGGCATAGAGAAGAAAGAGAAGAGACGAGGCTTGAATGTTGAACTTAGGTTAAGGATTCACAAACAAACACTTTCACTCTAATCTATAATTAATCAAGGACTTAGTTGAAAGAAATTTTATGAAAAATAGAAGATTTTGATTTCACATAACTTTAATAATCTTTCTGTAATTCTTTTAATAACTTTCTAGTCCTTGGGATGAAATTGTAAGAAATAGAGAGTCAAACACATAAAAATTAATAGTTAGGGTCTTAAAATAGTATTTTAGCCAAGTTTTCCGTCAAATTTTGGACGGAAATATACCTTAGGACCCTTTTTGTTAACAGAGCAAGCCATAGGCCCTAATTTAAAACTTTTTAAACCACAGGGACCCTATCTGAAAATGAGCCAAACCACATGACCCTTCTGTGTAATTTACCCTTATATAAAAGAGAAATTAAAAAAAAAAATTGAATATAGTGTATATTGTTGGAAATTATTGTTTCAATACACTAATCGAATAATAAGTTAGAACACCTAATTATATGCATGCATCAATATAAATATAAAACTTACCTCTTGAATTTATGATGAAAGTGATGAAATATTACGTGGAGGATGGTCTTTCTCTCCTTATCTAAAAGTGTAGTAGTTCGAGAGGGGACTCGGCCTCTGTATCTGATGATCGACTGAGAATACTCACCAATCATACGTAGTTAGCACAATAGTCTTACACTTACTTATTACACCACTATTGGGCTAAAGGCCCATATATGAGATCAAAGCCTATCAATCACTTTTTATATTATCAGCCATCATGGTCACAAATATTATACTACACGTTCAACCAATTTTAATCAAGTTAAAATTCTAATTAATTAAGCCCAATAAAGATCTAAAAATTCCAACTTTTTTTCACTTAGAGCGTCATTAATTGGGTTTTCTAAGAAATTTAAAAAATGACTCTGGTTGAACAAACAATCATTACCACTAATAGAGCCTATAATCAACTGAGCACGATTAGCATGTCAAGGTCATAGCACATAACTAAAGGCAAAAACACATTGTCACATGGTGCATTTTATCCTTAATCACATAAACTAATCCGCTCAATAATCAAGTGTAGATGCACATCATGTACATATAATATGTGATTCCTTATGCATGTGTACATGAATTCTCATCATATTTCACCAAGAAATATGAAATCTTTCTAAGAAGATCTTTTTTCAAATGATTTCTCATGAAGCATATCATATCTCCATAAAGAGACAAAAGTTTCTTAATGAAACACTATTCTCACAGCTCCATGAAGGAGACACACGCTCCTTCATGAACCAAAATTTTCCATGGATAATAACACCATTCGCCATAAAAGGTTATTTTACAAATTGTTTTTTATGAAACAATATAATTCACATCTCTAAAGAAATAACATGTTTCTCATGGAAAATCACTTTTACTAAGAAAATCACCTTAATTACAAAAGGTTATCGTCTCTATAAAGAGATATAACATGTTTCTAATGAAACACCGCTTTCACAAAGAAAATTACCTCTCTGAATAAATATATATATATATATATATATATATCAATTACTTCAAGATAAACACAGTATATCAATTGTCAAAATACTCATTCAACAAAGTCCACAACATTTATATGTAATAACAAACGAGAACAGTAAAAGAACTGTTAGGCAGGAAATAACTTCATCTGATCAATTATATAAAAAATTTATTTTTGAAACATCACAACTTCTCCCACTAATCTTGAGATATACATTCAATAACCAACTCATCGATCATAAAGTTTATAATTAGATAATGTGAATATCATGTTTACAAGAAGTATGAATTTGATTATTGAATTTTAGGAGAACTCCCATAGATCAATCACATCATGAGAATAAAAAGAGAGCATTAAATGTTTACGATTTTCCAATCAATTGATCAGAAAATGGCTTCCACAATTAAATAAGACATAACTCTCACGATTTTCAAGAATAAAATGAGACAACAGAAATTCCAACAAGGATTTTCACAGAGTAAAATAACTTTCCGATCCCACATTTATGCACTCGTTGACAGATAGGTCCTTGAATTTTATCCATTGTACTAGCCAGTCCCTGAATTTTGCAAACGCCTAATTAATTGGTCCCTCTGTCATATTGGCGTTACAAAAATGCTGGCGTGGCCATAACGGATGCTGATGTGTCCCGTTATGTGCTGACGTGTCCCGTTATCGTCACGTCAGATCCCGTTATGTTGAAAAAAAAAATTGTGCCACATAGATAAATAGACACATCAGCATTGTTGTAGTGTATTTTCCGGTCCCTGCGTTTTGGCCAGTGTACTTTGTGGTCCCTTAATTGATCCAGCCACTCATTTTTATTTCATTATTTTCAATTCACCCTCTTTTTTATCATCTTCATTCATTTTAGTCCCAAATTCTCAAAATAAAATTGTAAAGTATCCCAAAACTCTTCCAAACATTCCAATTTAGTCCTTAAAAATATTTAAAACCCTAAACTCTAAAACCCCAAACCCTAAACCCTAAAACCCTAAAACTCCAAAACCTCAAACCCTAAACTCTAAAAAAAAGTCTGAGTTGAACAATTAGGTCCTTGACCCATTTTTATTCCATTATTCTCAATTCTCCCTCTTTTTCCTCATCTTTATTCATTTTAGTCTCAAATATTCAAAATAAAATTATAAAGTGTCTCAAAACTCTTCCAAACATTCCAATTTAGTCGTCCTTAAAAATATTTAAAACCCTAAACTCTAAAACCCCAAACCCCAAACTCTAATGAATACGTGGCATGATGACTGGACATTCCTATTTTTTTTTCCACTGTGGCATGATGACTGAATTTACATTTTTGAACATAAAAATTGAGTAAACTAGCAAATTAGTCCCAGGATTTACATTTTTCATCATCTTCATTCATTTTAGTCCCAAATCCTCAACATAAAATTGTAAAGTGTCCCAAAACTCTTCCAAACATTTCAATTTAATCCTTAAAAGTATTAAAAACCCTAAAACCTAAACTCTAAACCTTAAAACTATAATACAATATTTTTTGTGAGAGAGAGCGAGCAGAGGGAGTAGGACATGCATGATGTGAGTAAATGAATGTGCAGAGAGAGCGAGCAGAGGGAGTAGGACATGCATGATAAATGATGAATGACGTGTTTTTTGTTTGTTTTCGTGTTGCTCAGTACAATGTATGTGGTCTCATCACCCGAAACTCTATCCTCCCATACTCTTTTTTTTTTGTTCATATAATACATATTTTTTATTCATTTTATTAAAAAAATTTGTTTTTATTTAATATAGAAAAAAATTATTATTTAAACGGTTTAATATGTAAAATGTCGCAACTATTAGTGATTTATTTTTTATAATGATTTGATTTTTAAATTTAAATTAATTTTATATTTTAATCTTTAAGTTTTTTTAAATTTATATTTTTTTAATCTCTACATTTATTTTTTTTTTAAGTTTCACTCAAGAACTAAATAGTTGGAGTTAAATTATATCTATATCGTTTTAAGTTCAAAATATGATAAAATCGAACTACAAGTTATTTTTAACAAATTTTTTTCTCTATCTAATTGAGACAGTTAATAATTAAGGTTAAATCAAGTAAGAAGTCAGACCCAAAAGTGGGCTCATTGTTTTATAAAGTTGGTCATATCTCTCTTGTATCAAGTTTGAATGTAATGAAACCAAAACTATAAATTATACTCGACAATTTTTTTCTCTGTCCAGTTGGAGACATAAGTAAACGAGGTCAAATAGTGCTTCAAAAGTGGGTTTGGTCAACACACCAATACCAAATTTGAGAGTACTATTTGACCACATTTGTCGATCGTCCCAACAAGACAAAAAGGTAATTCATCAAGAGTAACCTGTAGCTCTGATTTTATTTTTATATTCAGACTTGAAACTAACAAATATTAACAACTTTATGGAACGAGAGACTCACTTTTGTACCCGATTTCAAGATCGATTTAACTTTGTTTATAGACGAACCCAATTCGAAAGAAAAAGAAATTATCAAAAGCAACTTGTAGTTTTAATTTTGTTGTATTCGGACTTAAAACGAGATAGATATGACCATATTCAGTAGTTAGGGATCAAGATGAAACAAAAAATATTAGGAACCAAAACAAATAGGGTAATGCTAACACTTAAGGTGCAATAAAAATGAAATTTCTATTTTGAGGGCGTTATCTGATATATGTCATTTGTAGCTAATGACCATATTCAGTGTTTATACCTAAGGCTCCGTTTGGTAACATTGCAGGTATGTAAAGGAAAGGGTTTTACAAGGGAAAAATTGTGAGGGAAAGGAAAAGTAGTTGAGGGGATGTAAAGTAGGTAAAAATTGAAAGTGTTTGGTATAAAAAGGTATGGGAGGGAAAGTAAAATAGATATAGAAAAAAATGACAAAAATGTCCTTCCCACAACCACCACCAGACCGCCGCCTACCACCGCCGTCCACGGTGGTCGGCGCCGCCGTGCACGGCGGTCCACGGTGGTCGGTGCCGCCGTGCACGGTGGTCCACGGTGGTCCACGGTGGTCGGCGCCGCCGTGCGCCGCCGCCTCCGCCGTTCACCATTTGGGGAGGAGATGAGATGGGAGTGAGAGGGGCAAATTAGGAATTCTACCATAATTCCCTAGGTAGACTTGGATTACATCAGAAATGTGAAGTAAAGAAAAATGGCCTATGTAATGTAAAGCCCTTTACATTGTAATCCACTTTACATCCCTCAAATTACCATACCAAACACATGAAAATCTTGGAGTTTGTGCCCTTTTACAATGTAAAAGTGTTTGCTGTTGTACCAAACGGACCCTAAGTGTTTACACTTAAGGTGTTTACGCCCTCAAATATATCAAATAATTTATACCTACACTTAAGGTGCAACAAATCATTAACTTGGACGTGCGTTGCCACTTACCATACCATTCTCAGTTTTTTCAAAGATGGTGTTTGTCCCATTTTTTTGTATGTTTATTTTTTTGGTTGCCTAAGGTATCCTCAGTCCGATGGGCTAAGGACTAATCCTCCGCAAATTTGAATTCCATTTAAGGGTTTGTCGCTGGCCAATTGATTGCTGCATACACAAGGATTGAACAGTATTTTTCCCGTATGTTTATAGTTGTAGTGTTGTGCTATTTTTTTTCAAGATTACTTTTGGTAATGACAACGTGGTGCGCATTCCACCATTGGTTTGATCAAAAAGTGATAGTCAAAATTCCGTGAGTCTCGCGATCTGTTGTAAATACTTATCCTAAGCATACATAGTACATGATTAAGCTTTTTATTATTTTGGCCAAATAAAAATTTTGTCTCATATCTTTTCTCAATTTTCAATTTGGTCTCGTATCTTTTTCTTTTGCACTTTTAATCCTATATATTTGGGTCAGATGCAGAATTGATTCTATTTTTTTTTTACAGATTTATTCTAATATATTTAGATCATGTATAGAATTCTTCTCACATCTTTAGGTTATATGAGACTAACGGTAGAACTTTTTACAAAGATATGAGATTAATTCGAAAATTTGACCAAAATATGAGATCAAATCTTAAAAAAAAATATATATGGGATCAATTCTACACTTGACCCAAAGATATGGAACCAAAAGTGCAATAAAAGAAGATATAGGACTAAATTGAAAACTGAACAAACGATGTAAGACCAATTTTATACTTTAATCTATTATTTTTTTTATTTGCGAATAAAAGACAGGAAGAACGTGGAATGATGAGTGATGACACCGACATATCTGAAAATACGATAAACACAAAAAACCACACATCCTCCACGTGTCTCAAATCACGTGGATTCTTCTTACAACAAACCCTGAGCAATCATTCCCTGCATCACACACCATTGCATCCTTTTTTATGGGCAAAACTTACATCAAGTTTTCTATATTCTTGTTATAAGTTCTCCAATCAACATTTGACACGTGACAAAAATTTTATATATAATCATCACTTTTTACATGACCAATCATTGAAAAGAGAAAACGTAATCAAGACTTATGATTGGTGGAATTTGATAGCAAAGATATAAGAAACCTGATATAAGTTTTATCTTTATTTTATTTACACTAATAATAAATATCTCAATTTAATATCTAAAAAATAAAATATATGATTTAGATTTTTTTTGGCCTGAGAATATATGATATAGTTACTCAATCATATAATTATAATAATTAATTTATCATTTTAATAATATATTGACTAAATTTAATAACAACTGTAAATTTTTAATATTAATTGTTTGATATAATTTTAAGAATTTATAATCACTTTAATTAGATTTATAAAAAATTATATTATAATTATATCTTTTAAATATTAGATATTAAAATTTTATTTTTGAATTGAGATATTTTTTGGGGAGAAATAAACAATCAATATAATTTTTTTTACTTTTTAAATATATCTTTCCTTCCAAGATATTGTGAATAATATATGTTATTTTATTTTATATTATATAATTTCATAATTTTTTGATTTTATATTTGTCTTTTAATTTATATAATATCCATACTATTATATTTTTTTAAAAATAAAATATTAGTAAGAGGTTACTTCCAATCTAGGAAGCATGGACACTTCATTTTGAAGGCGTGTCGCCGTGTCCGACACGTGTCAGTGTCCGACACTCATATGACACCGACACGACACATATCCATAAATTTTATAATATAAATCAATTTTTTGTAACTTTAACATGATAGGCAAGAGAAAATAATAATAGATATGACATATATTATGAATAAAAATTGTAATTTTTAATTTTTTCATAAAAATTATGAATATTTATTTATTTATATATATAAATATATGCCGTGTCGTGTCGCGTAATTTTGAGAGTTTGACGTGTCGCAGTGTCCGTGTCCGTGTCATGTCCCGTGTCCG
The DNA here is from genome assembly GCA_003254925.1 of Chamaecrista fasciculata. Taxonomy (NCBI): domain Eukaryota; kingdom Viridiplantae; phylum Streptophyta; class Magnoliopsida; order Fabales; family Fabaceae; genus Chamaecrista; species Chamaecrista fasciculata. The sequence goes on from QANZ01047331.1 coordinate 79,853, forward strand.
TGTCAGTGTCTATGCTTCATAGCTTCCAATCATTTCTTCATCTTAATATTATAACGAACAAAAAGTGAAAAATTAATCTAAAATTAAAAAAATATCACACAACTTGTTAATTTTATTTTTGGATTTAAAAAAAAATATATTTCAAATAATTTTATAATTTGAAAATAATATTTACATAATTGTCAACTAGGATTTGTAGTTATCATCCAAAATTTTATTTTTGCTGGATAAAATATCTGATAAACCTATGAAGCATGAACACTGACACGGATACACGACACGAACACGGACACACTGACACGCCAAGTTCTTAAAATCACACGACACGACACGACATATATTTATATATAAAAATAATTAAAAATACATAAATTTTGATAGAAATTTTAAAAATTATAATATCTATTCATAATATATGTCACATATGTCATTATTTTATATTGTTTGTTAGGTTAAAGTCACACAAATTTAATTTTATATTCTGAAACTTATAAAAATGTGTCGTGTGGGTGTCAGACACGGACACCGAAATACAAGTACGAATATATATTCAGTATGGGTACGACGAGCATATTTAACCTTTATTTATTATTAACTTGCTAAAGATATATTGATACGTCTCATATTTAAAAATCTTTTCAGAAAAAAAAAATCTTTTCAAAACAAAAACTGATAGATTCCTTAGCTTGTTAAATATCTTAGTTATATTTATAATGATAGTCTCATTAGCGTTATTATTTTTTGTCTTCCTTGTCCTTTAGCTAAGGTGGAAATTTATATGGAAATTAAAAGTATCTGATCTTATAAGAAATGTACAGGCATTAGTGACTTGAAAAACTCTCATATAGGATTTAGAAATTGGTGGGTTTTAATATTTTATTTTTCCAAATTTGTTGTTGTATGTATATTGATTGAAAATAAAACTACATAAAAACCATATATATAAATATATAATGATTTTGTAAAAGCAATCATATGAAAATAGTCATAAATGAATGGATTTGTGTGTGAGTGATAAGTCTAGGTGGAATAAAAATTTAAAAACAAAATATATAATTAAATTGTAAAACTCTTTTCTTTTAATAATCTAGCCTTTTAAAATTCTTCAAATATTAATATTCGATGTGGGATATATAATTGAAAAATTGATTCATTTTTTTTGTTCTTTTTCTAAACTGTAACTTAATTATAACTCTACTCCATCGTATAAAAGATTAAACATGAGAAGTTGATAGTGATATAAACATTGAGTAATTAATGTATCTGCTGTTAGGTATGGTGATCTTTAATTTGTTACAGATTTGGATCAATTAACTATGATATTAGGGGCTTTGCGTGTCCTAACGGGCACGTAAATATGTAAAATAAATAAGGGACTAAATTGTTAACTTAGTAAAGAAAGAGAGACCAAATAGTAAATTTTCTCTTATTTTTAATTCATAGACTATAGTTTTAATTTTTAAACATGGACGATCAGAAAGGGATGGAGCCATATAATATAAGATATCCATTCCCTGCATATTTGGTTTTAGAGATTAGCATTGGTTAGTGCAATATCGTTGTCCTTCAATAATTCTTACTCATAATTAGTGCCTAAAGTTTTCCCCACATAAATTATTGATTTCACCAGAATGTGAGTTTTTTTTTTTGGGGAATGCCTGCATTATTTTTTTTTAAGTATAAGTTTCTCTCACTTATTCATGTACAATGGTCTAAGCAAAATGAGTCAAGAGTGAATAGTTAAAATTATCCTAACAATGTCAACTCTAAGATTTAAACTGAAATTCATCAACCTATGATGCAACTCACTTACTGGTTACTATACTTGGATACTTTTAAAATATTATAAATGATGAACCTGGTTTTGGCCGGAGGGCTTTACCTGGTCCGATGAAGCAACTCTGGGTCAAAAGTCGCCTGCAAGTTAATGAATGCACAGGGGTTGCCCTGCGATTCACCTCCGATGCTTAAGTCAGTGAGAGTTCGAGCACAATAATCAATATAGAATAGCTAGAGTGCGTACCTTTTTTCAGTGTGAAGGACTTGCCTTTTATACTGGTAGGGGATAATCTGATGAGATCCAGATTTGGTTCAATATTTGATTGTAATCTTAACTGATTTGGCTGATCTGGTTGTGATCTTCAGGGAAATCTCAACTGATTGTGATCTTAACTGATTTGGCAGTTAAGATAGTGGGCAAGACGTAATTAATGAGGGAGACGTATGCTGATTTACCTCTACTTGATTCCTGAGTGATATGGTAATG
>QANZ01047342.1:7947-52951 GCA_003254925.1 Chamaecrista fasciculata
AGATTTGATCTAGATTTCAAATGATTGAATTAAAAATATTAAGGTAATATTTTAATTCAAAATTTATAGGGAAAATTCGAATTCTAGGTTCAATTGAATTAAAAATATTAGTGTAATATCTTAATTCAATAATAAATTAGAATTCAAGATTCAAAAATATTGAGTTAAAGATATTAGGGTAATACTTTAATTCAATATTGTTGGAAAATAACAAGTTAGTTATAACATCCTAAAAGTTAGGATTGTTATTTTGATTTATTAAATTCCAACAAATTGGAATGGGGATGGCGCATGGGTGAGAATCTCTTGGGGAAGATATGATCTTCCAATTTGATTCTCAAAGATTGCATTTTGAATTCAAATTGAAATATTAAGGTAATATTTTAATTAGGAATTCAAGTCCTAAAATTATGATATTGTGATCTCATAATTTTATAAATTGATAATCCTATAATTTAGGGATTCCCTAATTATAATTATCAAAGTCCCCAAACCCTATAAATACATAGCATAAGTCGAATTCCAAAGAGAGGCCATGCACAAGAGAAAAATCGACTTTAGCCTAGCTTTTCACAAGGGAAAAATACGATTTTTGCTCTTGGTGAGGAGAGAGAAAAACGCAACCCTAGCTTTTCTAGAGAGAGAAAGTGGCGCACAATCCTAAAGGAGTTTAGGGTTTGTGTGACAAGGTTGTGTGGGATCAAGGATTGGATTCTTGATCATAGGCGCCATCTTATTCTTGGAGAATTCAAGAATTGTTCTTGAATTGAAGAACACCGTAGACAGAGGTCCCTGATTCACTTGGAGAAGTGAAGGAGGCTAGCACCTAGCCATCTCCAAAACTGTTCGTGTGGATCACCGGCGGAGGAAGGACGCATCACGTGGACTTCTAGGACACGCCCCGTACAACCAAACCGATTGGAACTCGTGAGGTATACCACTATCTTAACAGGTTTTTAAATTCAACTAGCGGATCCGTTGGGGAATTTAGGCCTTGGCGCGTTTTAAGTTTTAAGTTTTATTTTATATTTCCTGCTTCCGCTGCGTTAGACGCCCTGAATTCCCAACAGTTGGTTCCTAAACCCAAGAACAACCTTCTTGGTCTCACACAAAACCCTAAAGTTAGGGTGCAAGTCGAACTTCCTCTCTCTCTTTAAGAAAGTCGACTTTCTCTCTTTAAAACTAGGGTTAGCCGATTTTCTGTGTCTCACAAAGGTGTAAGTCGAATTTTTCTCTTGTGTGAACTACTAGTCAAATTCGACTTGGCCCCCCTTATTCATAGAGTTAGGGAGTTGATAATTATAATTATGATTATCAAATTATAAAATTATAAGATTACAATAATATTATAATTTTCTTAATTTGAATTCAAAATGCAATCTTTGAGAATCAAAATGCAAGATCAAATCTTGCTCTTGGTCCCACATAGAATGCGCCATACTCCCCTTAATTTTTAAGGAATTTAATAAATAAAAATAAAATTTTAACTCTTAGGAAGTTATAACCAACTTTTTAATTTCCAACAATATTGAATTAAAATATTACCCTAATATCTTTAATTCAAAATTTGAATCTTGAAATCAAAATCAATTCTTGAATTCAAATTCAAACCCAAGTTATGACTCTAATTAACCAAACATTTCCATTAAATAAAATCAATATATATGAGGCGCCATCCTCACTCTCATTATCCTAATATTAGTGAATTTAATCAATCAATAATCTTCTAACTTTTAGGAAGCTTATTTAATTTATTATTCCCTAATATTTTAAACAAGAATATAATTGTAAATAGATTAATCTAATTAACTATTTAACAATTAATATATTTATACTTGTCTAACAAATTTAAATATTATAAACGTAGATATTATTTAAGACAAGATTTCATGGCCTAAGACATTCAACTATGTCTTAAATTGTGTCACCAAAGTGACTCACAAATTAACCCTAATTCGTGTCCCATTACGGCATCTTGATCCTGCTCATGTGTGACCCATCAGGCCTCACGTGAAGTTGGCAGGAAGTCATCTCTATGAATCACAAGTCGAGAGCGAACTCTAGCAAGCCATCACGACTTCCCAAAACACGTGAGTTATCATTTTAACAAAACTGATTTAACCTAAGTACCAACATGTCATAATCCCTATTGTCACACGATATTTTGGTCATGGATTAGGCACGGGAAAGTCATCCATAATCCAAACCACAACTTTCTCGATTCCCTGAGTTAGTCCCATTTCCCTGTGTGGCCACACATTCCTTGGAATCTTGCATACTGAACCGCTTCAGTACCTTATCCAAGTATGTACTCTGACTCAATCCAAGAAGCCTTCGAGATCTATCTCTATAGATCTTGATGCCTAGAATATAGGCAGCTTCTCCTAAGTCCTTCATTGAGAATGATTTTCCCAACCAAGATTTTACAATCTCCAAGGTAGGAATATCATTTCCAATGGGCAATATGTCATCGACATATAGCACCAAGAACACAATCGTGCTCCCACTAACCTTCTTGTAAACACAAGGCTCATCAGGGTTTTGTAAGAAGTCAAACTCTTTGACTACCTCATCGAAACGATGATTCCAACTCTGGGATGCTTGCTTCAATCCATAAATGGATCTCTGAAGCTTGCATACCTTCTCTGGTTCCTCTGGACATACAAACCCCTCGGGCTGTGTCATGTACACATCCTCGGGCAGCCTTCCATTAAGGAATGTTGTTTTGACATCCATTTGCCATATCTCATAGTCATAATATGCGGCTATGGCAAGGAGGATCCTAATGGATTTGACCATTGCAACTGGGGAAAACGTTTCGTCATAGTCAATACCATGACGTTGAGTAAACCCCTTTGCAACTAGCCTCGCCTTGAAGACACTGACGTTGCCATCCATGTCGGTTTTCTCTTTGAAAACCCACATGCACCCTACGGCTTTTACACCTTCAGGTGGATCAACTAAGGTCCATACCTTGTTGTCGTACATGAATTGCATCTCAGCCTTCATGGCTTCAACCCATTTCTCAGAGTTGGGATTCACGATAGCTTCTTGATAGGTGGTAGGCTCACCACGCTCCATGAGCAACACATCCTTGTTCTCAGACATCAAAAATCCATATCTTTGAGGTTGAGAACGTGTTCTATCAGACCTACGTGGTCCTTGTGCTACTAGAGGAACTTCCACATCGTCTTGTGGCTCTTCCCTAGTTTCTGTCTGCGCCTCTAAAGTGTCTCGTGGATCTTGAACTTCTTCAAGATCTATCTTACTCCCACTGTTTCTTTTGGAAACAAAATCCTTTTCTAGAAAGAATCCATATTTGACTACAAACACTTTGTTGTCAGATGGGTAGTAGACATAATACCCCCTTGTTTCCTTGGGGTATCCCACAAATAAACACTTAAGGGATTTGTGAGACAGTTTATCGTTAGGCTGTTGCTTAACGTAAACTTCACATCCCCAAACCTTGAGGTAAGACATAATGGGCCTTTTCCCATTCCATATCTCATATGGTGTCTTCTCAACTGCCTTAGACGGAACACGGTTAAGTGTGAACGCAGCACTCTCTAGAGTATGCCCCCAAAAGGATGGCGGAAGACCAGCTTGACTCATCATAGATCGAACCATATCTAATAGAGTTCGATTCCTCCTCTTAGAAACACCATTCCACTGTGGGGTTCCAGGAGGAGTAAGTTGTGGGACTATCCCACAACTTCTAAGATGATCAATAAATTCTTGACTCAAATACTCGCCTCCTCGATCAGATCGAAGGACTTTGATTTTCTTGTCAAGTTGGTTCTCTACTTCACTCTGAAATCTTTTGAACATTTCAAAAGACTCTGACTTGTGTTTCATTAGGTAGACATAGCGATACCTAGTGAAGTCGTCAGTAAACGTAATGAAATATGAGTAACCACCTCTAGCTTGAGTACTCATGGGTACACATACATCACTATGTATGATTCCCAATAAGTCAGATGCCCTCTCACTGTGGCCAGCGAAGGGCGCCTTTGTCATCTTTCCAAGTAGACAAGATTCGCAAGCATCATATGATTCAAAATCAAATGAGGTTAGAAGTCCTTCTTTATGGAGCTTCTCTAGGCGTTTCTCGTTTATATGGCCTAAACGACAATGCCAAAGGTATGTTGGATTAGATTCGTTAATCTTAATCCTTTTTGTATCAATGTTATAAATATTGTTATTACGTTGTTATTCTAATTTTAAGATGTAATGATTATCTTGCAAATCACCATAAGAAAATAACACATCATCTTTATAAATTGAACAACTACCATTACCGTTAACACAAGTAAATCCTTCCTTATCCAAATAAGAAAGAGAAATAATGTTTGAACTTAACGAAGGTACATAATAACAATTGTTCAAAACAAATACAAGCCCAGAGGGCAATACAAGCTCGTATGTTCCCACAGCAACAGCAGCAACCCTTGCTCCATGGCCCACTCGTAGGTCCACCTCACTTCTGTCCAGCTTCCTACTGTCTCTAAGACCCTGCACATTTGTACAAATGTGAGAACCACCTGCTGTATCTAATACCCAAGTGGTTAGAGTAGACAAATGAACACCTATAACATAGATACCTGAAGTAGAGGCCTCAGCGCCCTTCTTCTGTTTCTTTAGATCTTCCATATACAGCTTGCAATTCCTCTTCCAGTGTCCTGGCTTTTGGCAGAAAAAGCAAACTGCATCCTTCGAGGGCTTTGCCTTCTTGGCAGGTTGTGGTTTAGGCTTGGCCGCTGACTTGGTCTCACCAACCACGACGGTGCCCTTCCTCTTTCCTTTGCCCTTCCCTTTCCCTTGGCCTTTCTGAACCATCAAGACTGTGCTAGGCGCTTTTTGATGGATGCCTCAGCAGTCTTGAGCATCCCATGCAGTTCAAAAACAGATTTCTCCATTCCATTCATGTTGAAGTTCATGACAGACTGGTCATAACTTCTGGGCAGCGAGTTCAGGATCTAATCCGTCGCAATCTCTGGAGTGATGGGAAATCCCAGCCTAACAAGGTGATCTATGTACCCCTTCTTCTTCAAGACATGGGTACTGACCGATGTACCTTCAGCCATTTTGCAAGAGTGTAGAGCCTTAGTGGTCTCAAACCTCTCTTGCCAAGTCTGCTGCTGGAACATTTCCTTCAGATGTGTGACCATCTCGAAAGCCCCCATGGTTTCCAAGTTCTTTTGCAACTTGGGAACCATAGTGGCTAGCATTAGGCAAGCAACGTCCACAGAGTCATTGACATATATGCTTCTCATAAGCATCTCTCTGAGCTCTTGGAGCGTTGTTGGCAAGTTGCGCAGGGATGGGGTTCTCTAGGACATACAATTTCCTCTCTTGGGTGAGAACAATTCTCACATTCCAAAACCAGTCAAGGAAGTTTGTCCCAGACAACTTATCCTTCTCAAGGATAGATCGCAGTGACAGTGTTGAACTATTGGTTGCCATTTGATTCTACATTTAAGATATGAAAGTTAATTAGCAAAAATATATATCCACCATTTTATAAAACCCAGCAAAATTATTATTAGTGGCTAGACCCATATTTCACCAAAGTTTACCGTCGCGGAGGCGATCATGCACCCTTAGGTTATTTAGGTAGGTAACTCTTTACCAATCACGTCTCATGTGACTCTTAGATCTTTATGGGACTGTATCATCATATGATACTTATTATGGCATGTTTATCCCATCTAATGCCTTGAGGTCCAAATCCGATTTGATAACCCCATTAAGTCACACAATAAAACTCGTGAATGGCTAGGCTCAAAACAACCCCAACCCTATATCATCAAGGCCTACTAAACACGTGTCACGGTGGCGATCACCGCATTTAACAACCCAAGATTTCAACAAGGCGTTGCGTTGAATCTCCCATTCACCCATGTCTCCTCAAGGTAAAAGTAGTATATACGTGTCGCGGAGGCGATCACCGCTCTACGATGAACAAGATTTCGACAGAGTTGTTTTATTGATGGCATTAAAACTTAAGATTTTTAAAAGGGTTTAATTTAAAGTTCCGTTTTTTGTTCAATTTTAAATCCAATTTTAAAATTAAACGAGTGTGTCATGTGTTTATTCCCCATGTATCGCATACATATAAACACATGCACGAATTTTGTATCTCATACAAAATCCTACGCTCGTATCGAATACGTAATTATGCGTGAATTTAAAACATAGCATGTTAAAATCGCACCCCTACACATACATCTAGCGCAAATTGCATCTCATACAAAATTACTAAATGCATATAAAGACCGTGTTCGGATATGGCTCATCTACCCTAAAATTCCCTCAAGCCAATGAGAGAATTTTTCTAAAAAGAAAGATAAAATTACATTGGGAAAACCTCATTTACATTGAGGTAAAATAAAAATAAAATTACATAGAGAATTTCAGGGAGACGACACGCAGGCCGTATTTACCAAAAATACCTAGAGCCATATCCAACACCATATTTAAACATACATGAACACTTCACATATATAAATATATATAAACACGGCAAACATACAACACATACAAAAAACGATTTTCTTGACTGTGTTCAATTAGGGTTTGTGCAATTTAACATGCCCTCATAAAATTAAGTCTTGCACCAATAATTAAAATTCAAGAATCAAAATTCAAGAATTCGAATTATTGGCTCAAAATTAATAAATTCTCAATTTAAAAATTTCGACCACCCTACACATATTATAATCAAAACTATTTTAATTAAAATATATATATAGGGTTTTTGACCAAGACTTAAAATTCAAGAAAAATTTTAAAATCAATCTAATTGATTTTCCTATGTATCATATACATAAACTTGCACCAATTTTTTTTTTTTTTAGATAGGTTCGAAAAACATGTGGTGGATTTTCGCAAAACTTTAAGCATACGATTGAAAGCGATAAACACATAATCATACATCACATGTATAATCACCAAAACTAGTATAAACCCAAAATAGCCTGGCTCTGATACCACTGTTGGGAAATCACGGAGCGAGCGCAGCGGAAGAAATATGAAAAACTAAATAAAACCTTTTAAATTGACGCAGCTCATATGATTTCCTACCAGGATCCGCTATATGAGTTTATACTAGAAAACGAAAAGAAGGTTTACCAAAAACAATCGGTGGCTTTTGAGTTCGCGATTCTGAGAAGTCCACTACGAGTGTCCTTCCTCTGCCGGTGATCCACACGAGCAGTTTGGCAGATGCCCAGCTGCTAGCCTCCTTCACTTCTTCCCAAGTGAATATAGGAACTCTATCTACGGTTCTTGAAATTCAAGAACTGTTCTTGAACTCCAAGAATGAAGTTGGCGCCTAAACCCAAGAACAACCTTCTTGGTCTCACACAAAACCCTAAAGTTAGGGTGCAAGTCGAACTTCCTCTCCCTCTTTAAGAAAGTCGACTTTCTCTCTCTAAAACTAGGGTTAGCCGATTTTCTTTGTCACACAAAGGTGTAAGTCGAATTTTTCTCTTGTGTGAACTACTAGTCAAATTCGACTTGGCGCCCCTTATTTATAGAGTTAGGGAGTTGATAATTATAATTATGATTATCAAATTATAAAATTATAAGATTACAATAATATTATAATTTTAGGCCTTGAATTCTTAATTAAAATATTACCTTAATATCTTAATTTGAATTCAAAATGCAATCTTTGAGAATCAAAATGCAAGATCAAATCTTGCTCTTGGTCCCACATAGAATGCACCATACTCCCCTTAATTTTTAAGGAATTTAAGAAATCAAAATAAAATCCTAACTCTTAGGAAGTTATAACCAACTTATTAATTTCCAACAATATTGAATTAAAATATTACCCTAATATCTTAAATTCAAAATTTGAATCTTGAAATCAAAATCAAATCTTGAATTCAAATTCAAACCCAAGTTATGACTCTAATTAACAAAACATTTTCATTGATTAAAATCAATATATATGAGGCGCCATCCTAACTGTCATTATCCTAATATTAGTGAATTTAATAAATCAATAATCTCCTAACTTTTAGAAAGCTTATTTAATTTATTATTCCCTAATATTTTAAACAAGAATATAATTGTAAATAGATTAATCTAATTAACTATTTAACAATTAATATATTTAAACATGTCTAACAAATTTAAATATCATAGACGTAGATATTATTTAACACAAGATTTCATGTCCTAAGACATTCAACTATGTCTTAAATTGTGTCACCAAAGTGACTCACGAATTAACCCTAATTCGTGTCCCATTACGACATCTTGATCCCGCTCATGTGTGACCCAGCAGGCCTCACGTGAAGTTGGCAGCAAGTCATCTCTATGACTCACAAGTTGAGAGCGGACTCTAGCAAGCCATCACGACTACCCAAAACACGTGAGTTATCGTTTTAACAAAACCGATTTAACCTAAGTACCAACATGTCATAATCCCTATTGTCACACGATATTTTGGTCATGGATTAGGCACGGGAAAGTCATCCATAATCCAAACCACAACTTTCTCGATTCCCTGAGTTAGTCCCATTTCCCTGTGTGGCCACACATTCCTTGGACAGACTCATCGAGGGCGCCAGTTAAATGTCTCTCAACTTAATGAGGGACAAAATTCCATCTTGGTCAACCACATCCCCCAGCACGGTAAACAACCAAACCCGTACCTAGCCTGTATGGCTACCCTGCTACGAGCAACGTTGGACTAGGCCAAAGTTTGACATCTACAACGTCAGAATAGTCAAGACCTCAGGTCTAAGGGCATCGTGACAAGAGTACAGAAGAGGCTAGCTCATGACTAAAACCCATGCAGGACACTCCGGGTCGGTCCAGCAACTTGTAACCCCTTACATAATTGCACCATGACTCTCGTAAAGCATCTAGTGCATGTATCTCTATACACCGAGGTCATGCTGGTCTCGGTTCATTCTCGTTCCCATGAGAATAATCGACCAGGGACAGTTTTAGGTTAATTATCACATAATTAATCAAGGACGCTATCATAGTAAACATGCTAATAATATGATAACAACATAATTTATCATCTATAAATTAATCAAAATAATATGTTCAAACAAGACATATTCATAAAATGATTGGCCCTAGGGCATAATTTCCATCAAGTTGTTCCACTTAGTTCATCAAAAAAAAAATAGATATTTCTTTTTCTTTGAAGAAATACTTCTATAAATATTGCTTGTTTTATAAGCATTAACAAAAAATGGTATCAACAAAAAAAGTACAAAAGTAATCTTCTTTTTCTTTGAACAAATATTTCTATAGATAAGAGTTATATCTAACTGACTAATTATTATCTAATTAACTTCTAATAATTATCTTCTTGTTATAAATATTATAATTATCAGTTGTGAATATCCACAATTGCCTTTTGATATTCTCGAGATATATGAAGTTTTCCTCATGTTTATTATCTTTAGTTTCTCGTATACATCAATATGAGTCTATCCCTTCATTATGTATATTGATATAAACACGTCTCCTTTTCAAATTCTTTAACCTATAAATAGAGACTTTAAGAATTGTTGTAAAAGATTGATATCGGTTGAATGAAAGAATCACTCTCTCCTCCTACTTTTCTCTCTACTTTGAATATTCTTATTTAATGTATTTTATAACACTTCTTTTAATTAATCCCTAATTAACTTCTTTTTCTTAAAGACATGATTTAGGTACTAAAGTGAAATGCTTGTTTATATTACATCTCACCTTTTCTCTATTGGTCTTACGAAACTCGAAAGAGGATAACATCTGTTTCTTTCGTCTAGATGTGTAAGAGAAGGAAGAAAATATTTTTGGTTCAATAAGGTAAGATTGTTTTTCGGCCAACAAAACATATTGGAAAGTGAAGACAATAAACTAATTTTTGGTCAATATGGGTCCTTACAAATTTTGTCACATAACACGATCAATGAAAAATACGGGCCAGATATATTGGCCCATTTGGTCTTATATACAAAAGGCTCCAAGTCCATATTAAGGAGAATAAGGGAAAAAAATATATAAATTGTATAAGCTAGAGGTCTACGTCCAAAAAAAAAAACACTATATAAGCTAGAGGTCTTCACTGACCATGTTTCAAATTTTGCCCATAATATTTCTCATGATATTTTATATAAATTTTATAAATCTCAAAACAATTTAATAATTTTGGAACTCAAAACTTTCCATAAGTGAGTCCACAATTATGTCAAATATTTAGATAAATTTTATGATAAATATAAATGTAAATGCAATTGTATAATTTCTTGAAGTTGGATTAAAATTTAAAAAAATATTATATTAAAGTCAAATAAATAAAGCTATACTTCTAAGGTTCCCTCCGGGGGTAAAGCCCTAAATTAAAAATTTTCGATCCAAAAACTATGGACAATTGAAGATAGAAAAATCTCATCGAGATTTAATTCCATGAAATTGTTTCCTCCTGAACAAATTAATGGATAATAATATTGGGTTGGAATAAAAATTAAGATTAGACCAAAATACTTTGACAAGGTTATTAGAAAATCATGCATAGGGATGGCAGGGTAATAATTGGAGTATTATATTTCTCATCATTGTTTAAAAAATGTATTTCTTTATCTCGAAACATCTAAATTCAGATGGCAGGGTAATAACATATTTTAGTTTTTAATATGCTTAAATAATGATATATTATTTAGGACTTTTTAATATAAATGTTCAGAAATTATAAAAATAATGAAATAATAAAAAGTAGTATATTACAATGCGCAGGCTAGAAGTATTCAATGAGTAAACTCCCAAATTGGTCCCTGAATTATTGGGTCGATAACAGATTGGTCCCTGATTTATGGAAATTGACAAATAGGTCCCCGAATTTTATTAACGTTAGTCAAATTGGTCCTTCCGTTAAGTTGTCGTTAGCCAAGATGATGACGTGTCCGTTAACTGCTGACGTGGCACATTAAGTGCCACGTCAGCAGTTGGAAAACTGAAAAAAAAAAACCGCCAACTGTGCGTGCCACATCAGCATTAATAATAATAAAAAAATATTTCATTCAAAATTCAAATAGGTCCCTGAGTTATATTTTTACCTCATTATTCTCAATTTCCCCTCTTTTTCATCATGTTCATTCATTTTAGTCCCAAATCCTCAAAATAAAATTGTAAAGTGTCCCAAAACTCTTCCAAACATTCCAGTTTAGTTCATAAAAGTATTAAAAACCCTAAAACCTAAACCCTAAACCCCAAACCCTAAACCCTAAAATCCTAAACCCCAAACCCTAAAACCCTAAAACCTAAACCCTAAACCCTAAAACCCTAAAATCCTAAAATTGTAAAGTGTCCCAAAATTCTTCTAAACATTTCAATTTAGTCCTTAAACTCTAAAACCTCAAACCCTAGAACCCCAAACCCCAAACCCCAAACTCTAAAACCCCAAACTCTAAACCCTAAAATCCCAAACCCCAAACCCTTAAATCCTAAACCCCAAATCCTAAAACCTTAAACCCTAAATTCTAAAACCCCAAACCCTAAAATTCCAAACCCCAAACCCCAAACCTTAAACCCTAAACCCTAAACCCCAAAACCCCAAACCCTAAAATCCTAAACCCTAAACCATAAAATCATAAACCCTAAAACCCTAAAATCCTAAAATTGTAAAGTTTCCCAAAATTCTTCCAAACATTTCAATTTAGTCCTTAAACTCTAAAACCCAAAATCTTAGAACCCCAAACCCTAAACCCTAAAACCCTAAACTCTAAAACCCCAAACCCCAAAATCCCAAACCCCAAACCCCAAAATCCCAAACCCCAAACCATAAAACCCCAAACCTAGATCCTAAAATCCCATACCCCAAACTCTAAAACCCTAAACCCTAAACCCCCAAACTCTAAAACCTCAAACCCCAAACACAAGCCCTAAACTCTAAAACCCCAAACCATCAGAATTGTGACTGTACATTAAAGTTCAACAATTGTGACGTGCAGCGGTATTATTCAAATCAGTCCCAGAATTTATCAAAATAGTTCAATATGTTAGACAAATTGGTCCTCTAATTAAATTAATAGATAATAAACCAAAGAGTTTAGGGTATGGGATTTTAGGGTTTGGGGTTTGGGGTTTTAGAGTTTGGGGTTTGGGGTTTTAGATTTTAGGGTTTGGGGTTCAAGGTTCAGGGTTTGGGATTTTAGGGTTTGGGGTTTGGGGTTTGAGTTTGGGGTTTAGGGTTTTAGAGTTTAGGGTATGGGATTTTAGGGTTTGGGGTTTGGGGTTTGGGGTTGTAGAGTTTAGGGTTTAAGGTTTTAGGATTTGGGATTTGGGGTGTGGAATTTTAGGGTTTAGGGTTTGGGGTTTTACAATTTGGGGTTTAAGGTTTTAGGATTTGGGGTTTTGGATTTTAGGGTTTGGGCTTTGGGATTTTAGGGTTTAGGGTTTGGGGTTTTAGAGTTTTGTGTTTGGGGTTTGGGGTTCTAGGGTTTGAGGTTTTAGAGTTTAAGGACTAAATTGAAATGTTTAGAAGAATTTTGGGACACTTAACCATTTTAGGATTTTAGGGTTTTAGGGATTATGGTTTAGGTTTTAGGGTTTTAGGGTTTGGGGTTTAGGATTTTAGGTTTTAGGGTTTAAGGTTTAGGGTTTGGGGTTTAGGGTTTAGGTTTTAGGCTTTTTAATACTTTTAAGGACTAAACTGGAATGTTTGGATGAGTTTTGGGACACTTTACAATTTTATTTTGAGGATTTGGGACTAAAATGAATGAAGATGATGAAAAAGAGGGGAAATTGGAAATAATGAGATAAAAATATAACTCAGGGACCTATTTGAATTTTGAATGAAATATTTTTTTTATTATTAATGCTGATGTGGCACGCACAGTTTGCGTTTTTTTTTTTCAGTTTTTCAACTGTTGACGTGGCACTTTCACGTCATCGTCTTGGCTAACTGCAACTTAACGGAAGGACCAATTTGACTAATGTTAGTAAAATTCAGGGACCTATTTGTCAATTTCGATAAATCAGGGACCAATCTGTCAGCGACCCAATAATTCAGGGTCCAATTTGGGAGTTTACTCAGAATTCAATTGATTTTTTTTTTGGAACCAGATATGCAATTGATACGTTCGGTTCAAATTGGACATTTTATCCTACCAAATTAACTTAATTTTTTTTTGGCCTGAATAAATCAAATTAACTTAATTGAATGGCTATAGAAGTCATCTAATTTATGTAGTACTTATTATACACAAAAAATAATGTTTTAAAATACTTCTCAATATCCAATCACAAATTATATCACAACAAACATAGACATCAATCCAACAATATAACTTTACAATTATGATAGATACATAATATTATCTAAAAGAAAATAAATAACGTTAATGTATTAATACATAATATATATAATATCTTCTATATATATATTGAATTAAAGTAATAATATATTATAATAATTAGATTCATCGGTTCGATTTACAAGATAACCATTATCATCTAGAACCTATGAAGCATAAACATTTAATTTTGAGGGTGTGTTCTTGTGTCCGACACCCGTACGACACCTATACGATACATATTCATAAGTTTCAGAATATAAAATAAATTTTTGTAACTTTAACATGACAAATCAAAGAAAATAATAGCATATATATTATGAATAAATTTAGCTTTTAAAATTTTCATCAAAATTTATAAATTTTTAATATTTATATATATAAATATATATCGTGTCGTGTCATGTAGTATTAAGAATTTGACGCGTCATAGTGTTTGTGTTCGTATTGTATTTCGTATTCATATCGGTATCCATGCATGCTTCATAGTCTAAAACACTTTTGAAAATATCTTATCCAATCAATTGATTGATTTTAGTCCGCTTGAATTGAATTGATTTGGTTGGGATTGAATATAAATACTCTTAATACAGCCTCATATGGCTAGATACCCCTTTTATGGATTTGAACTTAAATTTAGACATGTAGAAAAAGAAAAATCCTTAGATTTAGACATGTAAAAATCTCCATTCATATATAACCATTCAAAATTTGAATTCCTTCTTATAATAAGGATTGATCCATTCCAACCTGCGAATACTAACAAGATGTGATCGTCCCTAAATATGCAACTTCTTACAATATATCGTATGTCAATTGTTAGTCAAGAAACAACCAATAGGGTAAATTGGTATTTTAAAAACTTTTCGAGATTCACCAAAATAGATTCCTTAAAACATTTCCTGCAAAACACAGAGTTAGGAAATAACAATTAAAGAGATAGAGTTGAGGAAGATCACACTAGCAAGTACAGTGGTTCAGACCAAGTTTGCACATGATGATCTTACATCCACTCTTCAAGCACACAACAAGAGAGTTTTTATAAGTTGGGTAACAAGTACACAAGAGTTAAGTCTTATCCCCAGGGATCACCACACTCGGTTTTATAGCTCAGTAGTACAATCACACCCCAATATCCCACTAGAAGCTTACTTAGCTATTACCATACATATCCAACCTCAAACATTGGCATAATCACAATGGTTATATGCAGAAAGCTAAGAATAGCCTTCTAGGAAGTACACAAAAAGAGTAGAGAAATATTTATGTTTTTCTCACTAAGAGAATTGTCACACAAACATATAGCACTCAACTAATAAATGAAAAAACCCAAAATAAAGAGTAATTTCGTTCAGCACTTGGTTATCTTCATTTCTTGATCTACCGCTTTTTTTATAGACGGTTGAGTCGTTTAGAGATAAATATACTCTTGGGTTCGAGTAATTATGGCGACATAACTTGTTGGGAGAGTTTTATGCTTATTATTATCAAGCTTGCATATTTCAAAAAGGATTAGTCCTTGACTAGATTATAAATATAAACTTTTTTTTATGCATTATTCACAATAATTAATATGCTTAAGATTCTAATTAATGAGCTGTATAATTAGAAAATTTTTACCAGAAAATTAACTTTCTTAATCTTTAGGCTAATATTCTCAAACAACATGTATATATATGAAATGATGATATCATGATGATATCACATTATCACTCACCGTATATAATTGGCATTGCACTCAAATGAGTTGATATAAATGAAGTTTCATTGAAACCACACAAATGCATGCATATGAATCCTTCCAAAAGTTACTAAACCCTAATCTACTTCCTCAGAGAAAGAGACAATAGATATGGCCAAAGGAAGAAATTAATGATATGAGGAAGACATGCACGTTTTGATGAATTAATTAATATTATATCAGTGGATATAAATGTTCGTTTTTGTAGTTGTATGCGATTGAGAAAGACATGTCACTTCACATGTACAAATTATAAAAACTTAACCTCTCTCCTTTAATTTTCGCTTTCATGTTCTGCATTATATATTCTACGTTGTTCCTTTTTCTTCCACACAAGGTGTTTTTGACATTGATTGGAGTAAAAAATGACAAAAAGATACGGGTAATGAAGCTTCAATTATTCAGTGTGATGCTACGGCACCGTTTTTGCCATAAAAGTGACGACACTTGCTGTACTTTTTCAACACTGTAACCACCACTTTGGCATGCACAACCTTCACATTGCATTATGCCTACCTATATAAATATATAACTTAACTTAATTGTTTATAATATTTAATATAAGCATGGTGATGAGATCTATATATATAGCTAGTTAGAGTCTCTAATCATTCCTTTTATTTGGGTTGGTTGATCATTCAATGTAAATCCTCTAATTAGCCTTATCATAATATAATATAAATTTATTTTAGAAATCGGAATTATTAATATCACGTCATTTGATTTTAGTTTAACTATTATTTGCGTCATTATATTTTTTTTCGTAAATACAAACGACAAAATGGCCAGTCAACTGTTTCAACTGTACGTGGTACGTAACGGCAAAAAGATTTATGTTATGCTTAGGTGCTTATGCTGTGCCCTCTTGCTACATATATATCCACCGTAGTATAGTTATTCAAAATCTATTGATCACTCAATTTTCCAAATATCAAGGTTATATATACGTCAAATGCAATCATGTTGAAAATTTTGTTGAGTATAAAATGCATGCATCTCTCCCCACGATAATCAAATATGAATTCATAATTTTATGGGAGACTATCCTTCTAGATAAAGAAAATACTCATAAAAAATAACACGTAACTAAGACTCGTAATAATTAAATTTTAAACGAGAGAGATATGATTATATTTAGTCATCAAGAGTAAAGAGTGAAATTTTTAAAAAAACTTATAAGATCAATTCATCAAAATTACAACAAAAAAAATAATACAGAACTCTATTGTAACCTACCCCGTACATAAGGGACCAAAAGTACATTTTGGCCTTTCCTATTTTATAATATATAATTGTATTATGATAATAATATATATACTTAGAAATCCTTTAAATCCCATAATGAAATTATTAGTTTATATAATATTAATCTATATTCAGTATTTGATTATTAGAGTGAGCATACATTCTAGACACCTATGGATTGAATCTCTATCCAGTATCATTATTCTACATTGGCTTTAATGCGTATTTGGAAAAAGACTTAAAAAAAGATTGAAGCTAAATAAATCAAAAACCCTTTATTTTGACACATAAATCTAAAAGAGATCGATGGATGCCAGAAACCACTTTATTATAGCAGTTTACTGTTAATTGAATAGAGATTTAAGGCTAAGGTTGGATTGTAATTAAGGCCCCTTTTCTCATTTGAGCTTTTTCTAGTTTACATATGATTATTATATATAGTTAATTAATAGCTAGATAAGGATTTTTCAGTCAATTTTCACCATTAAAAGGAAGAGAAACCAATAAGGAATGGCCAACTGACCCTATTACTTCTGGGTTGGTCCGACTCCTCCTACTTCCAGGTCAATTTAAGTCCAAGTGAAATTATTCAAATACCTCTCAACAGTCCTATATATATTTTCTTTTATGTATAATTTAATTCTAATTAATCTTTATTTTACCTCTCTTTTTCTCATATACCTAATACTAACTCGAGCTTAAAGTCTTACTGTGGGAGATGGGTCTCCTTCCATGACTAGACTAACCCTAGCAAGTTGGAGGCCAGAAAGAATGAAAATTTCATATGCATTATCAGGAACGTACACTTGAAAATTGAAATAGCTGTATTTTATTAGAGACCAAGTGAATATTTGTTATTTCTGAGGTGCAATAATAGATAGAAATTAGGAGACACAAAGGGCCCAGACAGAGAAAAGATGACGTTGATTCTATATGCAGAATGACAATCAAATTAATAATGTTCAAAGTATTAGGGCACTGTATATATATATATATCATCATCGATCTTATTGTGGTCCTCCATGCTTGGTTGGTCTTTTTGAAAAGAGCAATGATTAAAAAGGTAATAGACAAAAAAAAATAAGGCTAACACAAAGAGAGAGGCAAAGGATGCCATACAACTGATGGAGATAGCTAGCCAGATGGAAATAGATATATAGCTTTTCCATGTTTGAAATTACTAACATTATTTCATTCTTCTTTAAAAATGGAGAAAGAAATTTTTCCCAATCCCAAATCCTATAAGTATAAAATATCTCAAGTTCAAAACTTGTTGCGTGAAGAAAAGACTGTTTGTTACATTGATGAAAGCAAAAAGCATTTTAATGATCCTTATGCATCATCAGGAATAATCTGCAGTTACGTTATCAGTCACTTGAGAATATTTGAGTATTTCTTGATTTTCACCCAAACAAATATATAGGTCAAAAGGTCATTCTGGTCCTAAATGTATGTCTTAATGTTTATTTTGGCCTTTATGTTTCAAAATATTCAAATTGATCCAAAATGCTTCATTTTGGTTCCAAACTATTGAATTTGGTCATGTTTCTCTCGTCTTTCATTTCAAGTTCAAATGATTTGTTAAGATGAACTCGTAGCTCTGAATATGCCGCATTACGATTTTGAAACGAGAGAGATATGATCAACTTGATTTCTTGTTTGACAATGATTGATTTGACCTCGTTTACCGACGGCTCCAAGCCTCCAACAAGATAGAGAAAATATTCTTTGGTAACAGTATGTAGCTCTAAACTCGTCACGTTCGAAATTGAAACGAGCCATATTCAATAGTACTTTGGGACCAAAATGAAATATTTTACCAACATTTAGGACCAATTTGAACCTTTTGAAACACAATGGACCAAAATAAACAATAGGACATACATTTAAAACCAAAATGACCGTTTAATCAAATATATATATACAAACATTTGGTTTTGAAGTACATGATGCCCTGCATGCTGCTGGCAAATGACAATACCTAAAATGATTGTGCACGCAGAAGGAATCAATCACATGAAACTTTATTATGATAATATAGAAACCTAGATTGAAAGAACAGAAAGGTTAATGTGGGAAAACATTGTTTTCTGAATTGATTGAATAATCAGTACACTAGCTAGTTAATCAGAATTGAATGAACAAGATTAATATTTAAAGAGGAAAAAGATTAAAAGGAATCTCTCTTTAAAAGTCACATGGAAGATCAATTAAAAAGTAGGGTAAGACTTGTGTCGTTCTCTGATAAAAAACCCTCCATACATACATGTTATGTTGTTGCATGCCTGGAAGTTAGTGAAAAGAGAATAAATTTCTCAAATCTCAATATGTGTTAAAGTTACAATCAAAGCTTTGGACAGAGATGCTGCTAACGAAATTTTTCAAAGAAAGGCAATTGCCTTTTTCTCCACCTTTTAATCTCATCAGTGAATTACTTTGGCCTAGCTTGCATGCTTTTCAAAAAAGATATATATATATATATATATATATATGAGAGAGAGAGGGGGGGGGAGAGAAGACATGTGATGTTTTCATTTTATTTTATCAAAGTGCAAATTTGGTCCTATATCTTTTGCATAATTCTCAAATTGGTCCAATAATCTTTTTTGTTATACTTTTAGTCTGTTATCTTTGGGTTAGTTCCCAATTTGGTCCCATATCTTTTTTTTGTTGTAGATTTGGTCCTATATCCTTGAGTCAGTTGCAGAATTAGTCATATATCTTTGGATCAGGTGTAGAAGCGGTCTCATATCTTTACAAAAAGATAAACTAACGATTGATCCTTTTGCAAAGATATAGGACTGATTTTGCAACTTGACCAAAACATATGGGACCAACTAGGGACCTTTTGCAAAGATATGAGACAAAAAATGCAACAAAAAAAGATATAGGACCAAATTAACAACTCAGCAAAAGATATGGGACCAAATTTGTACTTTGACATTTTTTTTCTATAATTAATATACAAAGTGATAAATCTTGAATTTAATAGGAAGACTCTTTAGTTGAATGCCTGCAAAATAATGAAAGATCAGGGTCACACAAGAGCGGATGCTCCGTGTGGACTCCGACAATTAATAAGTTATTCAAAGATAGAGAATAATAATAATGAAAATAGTGTTTATTTAGATAAACATGTGATCCTATATATAAAACTTAAGTAGAATATTTAGAAAAAGTTGATGAGATATAGAGAGGTGGTTAAAATTACTTATAGAGGTATATATTTGGTGAATCATATAAAGCATAAAATTAAAAGGCCTCAGTTTCAACTCCATTGTCTCTTCAAATTAGAATTATTGATTTAGATGTAACACCTTGCCTGAATATTACTGGTTGACCCCACCTCACCACCGTGATTAACTCACACTGGTGAGTTAAATAACTTCATCATATCAACGATATATATATTGGTTGATGGCTTAATAAGGTTCTCTAATTAAATTTCTCACACACACATTAGTGACTCTTGAGAGATTAATATATTATCTTTGTTATGCCTGGAAATTCAAAGGCATCGGAAATTAACTAAGACAAGTGTGGCTCTCAAGATTTAAGAGATAATCCTAATCAACTAAGGAATATTTAATTGTTAATAAGAAATTTGTCCTTGAACCCCTCAACTCATCTTGGTTTTGATGTTATAATATATTCAACTCAATATACACATGTGTGATGATCGATTATTATAACAATAAGATGGATGGCTTTTCAGTTATAATTAAAATCTAATCGATTAATTAATTATATTGCCACTTCTTTAATTCTTTTTTTTTATTCTTTATAAGTACTTTTTACTTAAGGTATATAATTAATGGGTCCTTCTAACATGTGCACTTCGGGCACATGTTAAGGTTTATTTTGATTGATCAAGTGAGTTTTCAAACATTAAAAATTATCTTTTAAATAAATTTTTGTAAATTTCAAAATATGAAATGCTCTACTAACCAATCAGAAGAAACCTTAAAATGTGCCTTAAGGACACATGTTAGATAAATCTATAATTATATATGTACATGATATAGACTTCCAGACACTGAATGTAAATATTTTTGCCCACAGATTTGAACCCAAATTGACTAGATATTATTCCAATTTAATCATTGTCCATTCTTATATGTATAAAAAGTTTATGAGTGCAAATATCATGTATTCATATGTGAAAATGAGTGTTAAATCACACCAATTTTGGAATTTGTTGCATTCTCTCAGTTTTATGAACGCCATCATGCAAGATTACTCATTACTTAAGAAGGCCAGAATTTTATAGGTGCAGCAATATAATTGATAGGTTTTGTTAAAAAAAAAAAGGAAAAAGAAAAATCATGTGTAGACCTTCTGGTGGAACCTTATCAAAGAAAAGTTGATGGGAAAATACCAACTTGAATCCAACCCATCGAGAGAAAGATATAAATATCAGAATATAAAAAGACAAAGAACGAGATTTAGAGAAAAGCACTCAAGTCAGTATCTCTTATGATGAAATCTTAATTAATCGAACCTTTAATTTTGTTTTTCAAGAAAAAAATTGTGTTTGTGTGTACACACATATATATATATATATATACAATGCTTGAACAAAATTTTTCAAAAAAAAAANCCAATTATATCCATTATTTTCTTTTTCATAAAAAAAATAACAATTTTTCTTCAAAATATACAATAATAATATGACTAAAATCTTATTTTAGTCTCACATATTATATTTTTTTTGATTTAATTTATTTATGTTAATTTAGTTCTCCACTATTTATATATTATTAATTATTAATGTCAATCATTTTATGATTTTATCCAATTAAATGTCGACTAAATATATAGTATAACGCATGTTAAATTTTACATAAAGAAATTTTTCGTTATTAAAATTAATCATTATATATATTTTTATTTTTAAGATTTTATATTTTTTACAAACTAATTTTGTTAATATCAAAATAGAATTGACTTATGTATCAGTTAAAATATTACTTCATTAATCGATATATAATGTCTTAATAAAATATAATCAATTAAATAAAATGTTAGATAAAGAGAGTAATATATTAATAATAAGAAATTTTGAAAAAATTAATTAAAAATATTTATATAACAGATCAACGTAAAGTTTGAATTGCAACAACAATATTAATAAGCTTAATTTAAATTCAAATAGATAACAACAAATTATACTGTGCTGTACTGTGCATGCACTTAATTGTACAGACGCATGTTGACACTGTTTAGTCAAATCGGACATGAAACTCAATTCTTACCAAATTTTTTATATAATAATTCATGCATTAATATATATATATATAAATAATCTTTAAAGGATTTATCTAACATATATTCTTAGAACACATTTTAAAGTTTCTTCTGATTGGTTAGTAGAGCATCTCATATCTTAAAATCTACGAAAATTCATTTAAAAGATAACTTTTAATGTTTGAAAACTCACTTGACCAATAAAAAGAAACCTTAACATGTGTCCTTAGGGTACATGTTAGAAGGACCTATCTTTAAAAAGTAAATTCAAATACCAACAACTTTTATGTATATATCTATGTTCTGGAGCAATGTTGCAAATTATGGATCGCATTTCTAGATGCGGCTGTAATATTGCAGTTGCAGCATGCAACACAACCGCATCACATCGCACTTGTGGTGTGAGCTTAAATCACACTGTTGTGCCGCAACGTAACGGTGTTGTGACTGCAACATTGTGGTGATGCGGCTGACAACGTTGCAATAATGCGGCTGAATGCGGTTACGTTGCAGTTTGGATGCTCTATTTTTTATAATTTAGAGAAATATTGATCTAAAAAATTAGGGAGAGATCAAGTGAGAGTGTGTAGGAGAAATTGAGAGTTTATTGGTTGATTTATTGTATCCATCACTTATCATCGCTGCTTCAAACATGATATAATGAATTTTTAAGTAATGAAAATGTATGTATACATTTTTTTATCTTATAATTATCATAATATATTTAACTTTTAAAACTTAACATTTTGTGAACTTTTTAAAAAAATCACGACCGCAGTGACCGCAACCCGCATTGTAACACCCACAATACTCACAACGCAACCGCAACAGCAGCTGCAACTGCAATTTGCAACCTTGTTCTGGAGTAGTTGAGTAATGCAGTTTAAGATATTAAGAATTTAATGTTTTTTCTCTTTTTCTTGATTATCGATCAGTTACGGTGTACTATATACACATAGTTTCAGTACAGATATATATATATATATATATTTAAGAAAAGAATCTTGATATTATTATAAAATAATATGTAAAGAAAAAAATTCAATGAAGTAGAGAATGACGAGAAAATGTTAGGATAGAGATCACGAGTATGCTATGGTTTCTGGAGATGGAAGGGATCGATTGAGCAAAGAGGAGGATCTTCTCCATAGAAGCACGAAAAAGGTGAAGGGAGATGATGAGGCTTTCTTTGGCGATTGCTCTGGTGCGAGGACTTATTCAGATCTAGAGGAATTGGAAGATGTTAATAGTCCAAGGACTAGATCATATGGCGCGGCTTTAATTAGCTGGTGTGGATGAATCGGAAGCTATGGATGGAATTGATGCTGAGGATGAGGATGAGAGTTCTGATGAAGATGTTGATGGTTGTTCGCACGAGGAGGAGGAGATGGATCCTGAGGTTCCTGCAAAAGAATGTATCATAATTGAGCATCAGAAAGGTAAACACTCCAAAAAACCAGTTTCTAGCTGTGTCTTTAATGGCAGAAATCTTGTTGTGACGTCTTCTGTTGATAACTGAGGCATGGAAGAAGGCTGTGTTGGCATCTCTCGAGTTAAGCCATGTAACTCTAGACTTGGACGCCCAAAATTGTTCTTCAAGGAGAAAAGGATATTAAGGAATTCTAAATTGAGGTCCTGTTCTAATTTTACTAAGAAAGGATTGGGAGAAGAGGAGAGAGCATGTTGAGTGCCTTCAAGTCTTTTGAGAATTCTACTTTTCTTTTGGAATATGTTTCCAAAGGAATCTTTATTCCATTTCAAAGCTTTTGATTTCAGGGTAGACAAGGCTTCAGAAGAGGAGTTAGAATCGTCCCAAACTTGCTTCGATAACGAAAGGAAACCAGGTTGGTTAAGCCATATACTTTCACATCTAAAGGGGCAGGTTCCAAAAGAAGCAAGATGAGGATGAGTTTTGAGAAGAATTGGGTTGTGGTTTGATTTGACTCAAGGAAGATGGTAATTAATAGAATTCAAAAATAAATTTAGCCATTACCCATTACCCAAGAACCTATCAAGACGTTCTAGAACCAACCCACCTACATCCCTTTTATTAGCTCAAGTGAATTTAGGTCCTGAGAAACCCAAGTTAGATAGGCCACATTGCTCAATAAACTATTTAAAATAAGAAATTCTAGACCGACACACTTCTCTAGTACCCCATTTTTCAGAAGGACAAATGACATAATTAAATTAACCACAAACTAACCAAGGAATGTTAATAGAAGACACAACATTTATGAGGTTATGTCAAAGAAATTTCCTTCTATCCCTTATGGGGCTACCATAGACAAAAGTGAGGAGAGCAAAGGAATTAAGACTAACCTCCGCCACAACATAAATCTCCCGGAAGGTGTGCTCTGATGGAGATTGTGCCCTAGGGCCAATCATTTTATTTATGTGTTATTTGAACATATATATATTTTTGATTAATTTATAGAAATAAATTATGTTGTTATCATATTATTAGCGTGTTTACTATGATAACAATCCTTGATTAATTATATGATAATTAATCTAAAACTGTCCCTGGTCGATCATTCACGTGGGAACGTAAATGAACCAAGACCGGCATGACCTCGGTGTATAGAGATACATGCACTAGATGCTTCTCGAGAGCCATGGTGCAAATTTGTAAGGGTTACAGAATTGCTGGACCGACCCGGAGAGTCCTGCATGGGTTTAGTCATAAGCGAGCCTCTCCTGTACACCTGTCACGATAGCCTTAGACCTGAGGTCTTGACTATTCCGGCATTGTAGTTGTCAAACTTTGGCCTAGTCCAACGTTACCCGTAGCAGGGTAGCCATACAGGCTAGGTACGGGTTTGGTTGATTACCGTGCAAAGGAATGTGGTTGACCAAGATGGGATTTTGTCCCTCATTTAAGATGAGAGATATTTAACTGGCGCCCTCGATGAGTCTGTCCAAGAAATGCGTGGCCACGCTGGGAATTGGGACTAACTCAGGAAATCGAGAAAGTTGTGGTTTGGATTTTGGATGACATTCCCGTGCCTGATCCATGACCAAAATATCGTGAGACAATAGGAATTATGACAAGGTGGTATTTAGGTTAAATCGTTAAAACGTTAAAGCGATAACTCCCGTGTTTTGGGTAGTCGTGATGGCTTGCTAGAGTCCGCTCACGACTTGTGAGTCATAAGATGACTTGCTGCCAACTTCACGTGAGGCCTGCTGGGTCACACATGAGCAGGATCAAGATGCTAATTTTTGGGACACGAATTAGGGTTAATTCGTGAGTCACTTAGGTGACACAATTTAGGACATAGTTAAATGTCTTAGGACATTAAATCTTGTCTTAAATAAATATCTATGATTGAGGTTTTAAATTTGTTGGACAAATTTAAATTTAAATTAATTGTTAAATAGTTTTACAATTAAAATATTAGTGAATAAATAAATTAAATAAGTTTCCTAAAAATTAGGGAATTATTGATTTATTAAATTCACTAAAATTGGGAAATAAAAGGATGAGGGTGGCGCCTCATTATCTTTGTTTTTATTAATAGAAATTGTTTTTATTAATTAAATAAAGATAAGATAAATATCTTTTGGAAAAGATATAGGATTTGAATTAAAAGATATTAAGGTAATTCTTTTATTCAAAATTGTTAGGAATTAGTTATAACTACCTAAGGAGTTTGGGTTGTTATAAAATTCCTCCAAAAACTCCATGAGAATTTCGCCTACCCCCTTTCTTGGGATGGAAGATTTGATCTTGCATTTTAGAGTTTGGGTCTAGGCTAAAGTCGATTTTTATATTTAATTATTAAAGTAATATTTAAATTATAAAATCAAAATCTCATGACTCATTCCAACCAATAGGATTTGAGCAAATCAAGATTTGATCCAAGATTTGATCTTGGATAGGTCAAATTCGAAAATTGGGCTTTATTTTTGAATTATAATATTAAGTTTAATATTATAAATCAAAAGATATTTTGAGATATCTAAAAGATATCCCATATCTTAGAGATATCCTAATTGGATTAGGATTCCCTAAAACTAGGAATGAGAACACTATAAATAGAGGCACTAGGCGCCTATCTCAGAGATAACTCACAACACAGATCAATTCTTGGTCAGACCAAGAATTTCGCCTAGAGCATCTATAGAGAGTGAAAAATCGCCTAGTCCTAATATTATGAGAGTGAGTCGATTTTCTTGAAGAAAGAGAATTGGACCTGCACCTGATAATATTAGTACTTCCCAATCAATCTTGATAATCAAGAACAGTTCTTGATTATTCAAGAATCATAGATAGAGTTCCCGTATTCACTTGGGAAGAAGTGAAGGAGGCTAGCACCTAGGCATCTGCCAAACTGCTCGTGTGGATCACCGGTAGAGGAAGGACACTCAGTGGACTTCTCAAATTCGCGAACACGATAAGTCACCGATTGAAACTAGGTAAACATCTTTTCTTACCTGGTATAAACATAGTTAGTGGATCCTGGAAGGAATCACAGAGTTAGCTTTTAGTTTTATTTGCGTTTTAGTCCAAAAATTTTCAATTTCTTCCGCTGCGCTCCCTCTGTGATTTCCCAACATGCTCTTCAATGTGTGTGTTGATGTATTCGTTGTTCCAAAGGAGCCATAGTCCCCCAGCATAGCCCATGGTGTCAACTTTGCAGTGGTAAGGGAATCCTAGCGACTCAATAATCGAAAGGGCTCTATCACCCCACACTCTAGTTTCAGTCAGCAAAATAATATTTGGCTTGTGTCTTCCAATAAGGTCCATGAAGTCTCTGCAAAATTGTGGGTTACTAGCTCCACAGACATTCCACGCTAGAATGTTGATTGGCTTCATGACAGAATAAAAGGAGCAGTAATTCTGGCCCGAGCTTTCAGTGCTGGAATCAGGATCAAAATCTTCAAGAGTGACCCTAGGCCTATCCACTTCCCAATTTGTGAATGGGTCAAAAAACAAGTCAAAGTCTAAGGCTCCCGTCTCTATTGGAAGCGGGGCAGTAGCTTGGATTTTTGTTGTCTTCAGGTCCCAGCTCCCTTTTATTGAGATTCCATTGAACCTGTTCCATTTCAGTATCTCTATCACTAGATTGACTGAGAGCTATTTCTGACTGAGCCGTTGATAGATGATATGTTCTCTGAATTCTGGATATTGCGGTGTTGTGTGCCAAATCCTCCTCGAAGGAGCTACTAGAAGTAATCCATTTGCTAAAAGATCCTCCATGTATAGCTTCATCTGCGAGTTGCTTATGATTTGGAACTGAGCATCTGCCATCAACATTACCCACTTCTCTAACCACATCTCTTGTTTGGTTACAACAACCATCAGGTTCTCCTAGACTTTCAGTTGGTAGACAATCAGCGATTGGTGATGATTGAACATCTCGTGGTTGCAATGGTATTCGCTCCACTCCCCAGAAATCGATTGTGATGGTTGAATGAAGGTTCCTGAGAATCTTCCCAGGCATGTAATGAAAACTGGGTTTTTTGGTGCAAGTGAAAAGCTTTGTCACAAGGCATTTCTTGCCCTAGTGATGTGTCGCCAGACGACGAGTCTGCGTCTTCGGTGAGTAGCCAGTTGGGGGTTTTGGTGAGGCATAGTTACCGTTTGGAGAGAGAGAAGGATTTTTTGTGAGCTAGAGAGAAGAATCAAGTTGAGGCATGGAAGATACCTGGGGAGTCTTCAACATATTAAAGTTTGTCACAGAAGGCTCCAAAGGTTTTTCCATTGTGGCAGATTGCAGACGATGTCGGAAATCGTTGATGTCTAGTGTCAGTAAGCAGATCATAGCATCAGGTAAGGGGTTCTTTTTGTGAGAGATTGATTTGGGTATTATTTGAGATGAGGAAGAGGAAAGGATTGCAGAATGATTCGAAGAAAAGGAAATCTAGTTGGTGGTGGTTCTCGAAATTTCAGATTCCAAGATGAAATCTGGTGCGTTGATGCGGGGGAGAGATGAGATTGGATTAGAGTGGTTGATGATAGGGTTAATAGGACAAATGGCTAGGTCATATACTATCGGAGCTAATTCAGGATTTTCCTCAGAAGGGCAGGTTGTCTTAGCTGGATTAGTGTTAGAGTCTAGTGTTAGGTTATCTTGTGCTATTGTTTGGGCCTCCAAAAGTTCAAATGGCTTTTCCAAAACAAGAAATGTTGTTTGTGCTTTGGAGGGGGTTGAGGTTTGACCCTCCAAAAGGATGATGGGTCTTTTTCCTTTATCCCTAAGTTGGGTAACAGGCGACGTGGCAAGAGGTCTCTTCAGAAAGTTCTAGATAGGCTTGGGTCCAATATGCCTTTTGGGCTTGGTGCGTGAGGAAGTGTTAGGTGTGTAACATCCCGGCCTTCGAAAAGGTCATATGAATGAGAAATGATGAGTTAATAATGGTACCAGAAGAGATATGGATCCAGATATGTGATGATGGGAATTGAAGGACTTAAACACATAGAAAAAAGGACTTAGATGCAAGGAAGAAAGAGATTTTGAAGGCTAAAAAGTGAAATATGGAAAGATTGTACGAAATGACATTTTTGTAAATCTTTTTGGCAGCTCGCCACCAAGGGGTTAGTGGCGAGGTACCCCTTAGTATGTATATGCAGATTGGTCCCGAAATTACATCATTTTAGCTCATTTCTTAGGTTCTAGAGAGAGGGACCGAGTTTCTATAGAGAGAAGCTTCCAGAACTTGCTGGAAACGTGCTTCATCAAGATCAAGAGGTAGGATACTTCAAATCTCTCCTTGAATCTCTTTTCTTCACTTGTAAATCAGTTTTGGATGTTTTCAGTTTAGTCCTTCTCCCACTTTTTGATGAAATCTGAAGTTGGATGGATGCATGTTCAATATGAGTTGAGATATGAATTCTCCATTATGTTTAGCTTCACATATGTGAAATCCATGATGATTAAAGTATGAAAATGTAATTTTTATTGATTTATGAAAAAGGTGTTTATGGAAAATGAGTTTGTGAATAAAAGTTGCTTAAATGACAATTTTGATCACAGATCTGTAATGAGGAAAGAAAATAATCGGTGGATATGAATTTTGGTAAAAGTTGGTGAAGGTTTGAGTCTGGTCAGGGACCAAACTGCAAAAATAGTAAAGATGTGAATTTTATGGTGAAATGACGTTGCATGTCAAATTTAATGGCTGATTTATGTTTATAGACCATGTTAATAAGTGTATGTGAAGTATGAACGAATTTGGTGAAGTTTTGGATCTAGATAGGGACCAAATCGCAAAGGATGTATGTAGAAAGTTAATAATGCAAATTGTGTTGCATGTCAGGTTTAAGGGCCTGATTATGTTCAAGTCACTGTATAGTTCATGTGTATGAAGTTTGGTAGGATTTGGAAGTGTTCCAAATCTGGCCAGGGACTAAATTGAAAGAAATGTATGTGTGCTGTTTTATGATGAAAATGGCATGAATGGCTAATTTAAAGGATTGTTCATGTTTATGAGATGCCTTTTATGATGTATGTGAAATATGGTTGATTTTGGATGTCATATGAATATGTTTTAGGATTAAAGTGAAAAACAATGAAAATATGATGAATAGTGTCTTGTCTGGGCAACTCACCACCTAGCTTGCCAAGAGGGGTCCGTGGTGAGGTAATTGGCGAGGTGGAAAACTTGATCAGTTTGCCGTGCAGTTTTGTATGGGCTTAGTTGAGGGACTAAGTGATGATTTGTATGTGGCCTTAGGTGCCAATGATGTATGATAATATATGATAACATGAATGAAACTTGATGTATGATGAACATGTATGATGAGCATGTATGATGAACATGCATGATGAGCATGGATGATGAACATCTATGATGAGCATGGATGATGAACATGTATGAAGTACATGTATGATGATGTATGATGACTATGAATCACATGATGATGTTGATGATGATGATGCATGACTACATGTGTGAAAATGGTATGTTGCATAAATACATGCCTTTGGGGTATGGTATGATGAGGTGCCTTGGGTACGGTATGAATATGTGTCTTGGACACGGTATGAATACGTGTCTCGGACACGGTATGGGCCATGGATTGTGTACAGGTCGGGGGACGCTTTGGAAGACCAATTGCTGTGTCTGTTGTGGCCAGCAAATGATGATAAAAGGATGATGAAAAGATGCTGAAAGCATTGCATACATGCATAAATGCACGATGATCTGGTATGTTTTCCGATCACATGTCAAGTTATGATCAATATGTAAGTATGAAGTTCAATACTGTTGATATTGACTATGATGATGACTGATGATGAATATGATATCTATTATGATAAATGAATGATGTATGATTTGTCAAACTATGTGTGATGGATTAGCTCTAAGCATGAGAAATGGTTTGTAAGTGCTAAATGCAAGGTCAACGATCAGTGGGTAAGTAGATACTGAAGTTCCTGTTAGTGGTCACCACAGAGGTTGTGTTGGCGCTGCCGTTAGGGATACTGATGCTCATCAGTGACCTGAAGTTGACCCCCGCACCTGAGCTGGGAATTCCCCAGGCTGCTCGACGAACTCCATCACGTCCTGCTAAGTCAGAACCTACTACCACAGTTCCCAATGGGGAAGGTGTTAGGCACCCCACAACGTCTAGTTACCAAATTGTGCAATTTAATTATGTGTGTCATAAATACCCTTAAACAATCACATGCAAAGCACGAGAAGTTTAGATGATCGAACTTGACCAAGGACTGATTCCAAGGGCCTATGTACCCCTTAAGGGGATCAAAGTCCACGTAGTTCATCCAGAAAATAGTATGTGTTGGTTCAATTTTAGTTACAGCGAAAGATAATGAGACAGTGGGTTTATTTGATTTTTATTTTTGAAATCCCAATTGTTGTCGATCACTTTTGTCTCTCTTGAGTTTTTTCTCTTTTTGATTTTTTTGCATTTTTCTTGAAAAAGTTTTATTCTAAATGATAATCTAAAAACATATTTTTATTTTCTAAAAATATGATTTGGAATGAAAATATATTTTTTATTTTTTAATTATCATGAAATATTTATAAAAAGCTAAAAATCCTAAAAAGAGAGAGAAAATAAATTTCCTAATTTTTAGGATAAAACATTGGGTCGTTGGAACCCAAATTCGTCACACAAATTCACAATACAATTACACAAATACGAAATTTAAACATGCAATACAAATCCTAACGAATATCATGTCCTCTTCCCACTAGCACCGATAAACGGTTGCGTACAATGAAACGATTTCTTATACTGTAAAGCAGAGAATAGCGAGCCATCTCATATGGAGGTTGGCTATCTTCCCTAACTTATGATAAGTATGAGTATCCTTAGAATTACTAAACAAGACAAATTATCTCTAAAATGCATGATTTAGTGATCACAAAGCATGATATAAAGTAGTAAAGTAATTAAAGAAAAGAGAAGAGAAAAAGAATAAATTAAATTAAAATAAAATATAAAATAAAATATAATTATAAGAGAAAAAAAATAAAACAAAAAATAAGTAATATAAATAAAATGAAAACAACAAGTAAATATAAAAGTAAAATAAAATTAAAATAAATAATAATAAAATAAATAAACAAAATAATAGAATAAAAAAAATAAAAAAAAACCAAATACAAAACGAAACTGTTGGGATAAATTTTGTATAGGTTTATATTTATTTAATTAAGTGCTAGAATATTCTTAGACTGATGTTATATTAATTATTTTGTTAATTAATTCTTATTTTGTGTTTTGATAATTGCCAAAAATTCTTAGTGAATAAATATTAAAATATTGGTTAGTCTCAGTATATTATCTTAAATAATAAAGCTTATTGAAAAATCATATTAAATTCTCGGAATATTGCTTTAAATAATACTGATTAAGTTGAGAGACCATGATTATGTAAGATTAAAATTTCATTAAGTGTGAAATCAATGATTATTAGTTAATCCATCTAAAGAAGGAAAGAAATCTGAGAGTTATTCCTATTCCTTAATTGTCGCTATGGTTAAAGGAATTGTTTGGGAAACTTTCTATAGTATGCGTTGAACATTATATTCTTATTAAATCAAAGTGTTGAACTCGCTCTATGACATTAATTTTGTGTTATGAACATTGAGAAAGTTATAAGCTGACCGTTGAAGCTATTCTTAACTGCTAAATCTATTTTTGGTAAGAATTATGCTAATTGCTCCTAATCTGGAGGTCAAGGAACTCTTACAAGGAAAGTTTTTAAACTTTGATATTCTGACTCTCTGATTGCTGCTCAACATCTATATTTCATAAATGCTAGATGAGCAACCTGGGAATCCAATCAAGACTTTGAAGAAGGCTAAGACAAATCGAATATCTTAAAGATCCTACTGTTCTTAGCCGTTGGAGTATTCAAGTCTACAAAATGTGTCCTTATCAAGCTGCTGAAGCTCCTCAACTATAAAAGCTGATGAATTTGAAAGCTGAAGAAGCAAGATTGTGTGTCAGGCTAATTTCGCTGAAAAGAATATTTATGTGAAGCTGCTAAGTGCAAACTCTGTGTGAGAAACCTTTGTGGGATTTGTGTCTTTTTGACAATTCACCTTTTTGTGTGCACCTATCTCTTTGTGAGAAAACCCCTTCTATATTCTTCTGGAAACTATCTGATTCATTCGTATACCTCGTAGTGGTAATAGGTTACCTACCCTCGGTTGTTGTGAAACCCTATAGTGGTTATGTAAGTGGTTGCACTTGATGGAGATTGTGCCCTAGGGCCAATCATTTTGTAAATATGTTTGGAACATATTGATTAATTTATGGAGATAAATTAATGGTTATCATATTATTAGCATGTTTACTATGATAACAATCCCTGATTAATTATGAGATAATTAATCTAAACTGTCCCTAGTCGCTCATTCAAGTGGGAACTTGAAATGAACTAAGACCAGCATGACCTCGGTGCATAGAGATGCATGCACTAGATGCTGGAACGAGAGTCATGGTGCAATTATGTAAGGAGTTACAAATTGCTGGACCGACCTGGAAAGTTCTGCATGGGTTTTAGTCATTAGCTAGTCTCTCCTGTACACCTGTCACGATGCCCTTAGACCTGAGGTCTTCATTATTCCGGCGTTGCAGTTGTCAAACTTTGGCTTAATCTAACGTTGCCCGTAACAGGGTAGCCATAAGCGCTGAGTACGGGTTTGGTTGATTGTCGTGCTGAGGAATGTGGTTGACCAAGATGGAATTTTGTCCCTCATAAAGATGGGAGAGATTTAACTGGGGCCCTCGAAGAGTCTGTCCAAGGAATGTGTGGCCACACTAGTTATTAGGACTTACTCAAGGAATCAAGAAAGTTGAGGTTTGGATTATGGATGACTTTCCCGTGCCTAATCCATGACCAAAATATCGTAGGACAAAAAGGGATCAAAACAAGGTGGTACCAAGGTCAAGTTGTTTCGGGGTTAAACGATAACTCACGTATTTTGGGTAGTCGTGATGGCTTGCTAGAATCCGCTCTCGACTTGTGAGTCATGGAGATGACTTGCTGCCAACTTTACGTGGGGCCTGCTGGGTCACACACGAGCAGGATCCAGATGCCAAGCTGGGACACGAATTAGGGTTAATTCGTGGGTCACATTGGTGACACCATTTAAGACATAATTGATTGTATTGGGACATGAAGTCTTGTCTTAAATAAATATCTACAATATATGATATTTGAATTTGTGGGACAAATTTAAATATATATATATATATATGTTAATTGTTAAATAGATAATGGGATTAGTCTATTTACAATTATATTCCTATTTATAATATTAGGGAATAATAAATTGGATAATATTCCTAAGAGTTAGGAAATTATTGATTTATTAAANATAACTTCCTAAAAGTTAGGATTGTTATTTTAATTTATTAAATTCCAACAAATTGGAATGGGGATGGCGCATGAGTGAGGATCTTTTGGGAAGATTTGATCTTCCAATTTAATTCTCAAAGATTGCATTTTGAATTCAAATTGAAATATTATGGTAATATTTTAATTAAGAATTCAAGTCCTAAAATTATGAAATAGAGATCTCATAATTTTATAATTTGATAATCCTATAATTTAGGGATTCCCTAATTATAATTATCAAACTCCCCAAACCCTATAAATACATAAGCCAAGTCGAAATTCAGAGAGAGAGGCCATGCACAAGGGAAAATCGACTTTAGCCTAGCTTTTCACAAGAGGAAAAATTCGATTTTTGGCTCTCGGTGAGGAGAGAGAAAAACGCAACCTTATTTTCTTAGAGAGAGAAAGTGGCGCACAACTCTAAAGGAGTTTAGGGTTTTTGTGTGACAAGGTTGTGTGGGATCAAGAATTGGATTCTTGATCATAGGCGCCATCTTGTTCTTGGAGGATTCAAGAAGAGTTCTTGAATTAAAGAACACCGTAGATAAAGGTCCCTGATTCACTTGGAGAAGTGAAGGAGGCTAGCACCTAGGCATCTCCAAAACTGTTCGTGTGGATCACCGGCGGAGGAAGGACACATCACGTGGACTTCTAGGACATGCCCCGTACAACCAAACCGATTGGAACTCGTGAGGTATACCACTATCTAAAAGTTTTAAATTCTGCTAGCGGATCTGTTCGGGAATTCTGGCCCTGGCGCGTTTTAAGTTTAAGTTTTATTTATTTATTTGTTTTGCTTCCGCTGCGTAAGGCGCCCTCAATTCCCAACAGTGGTGTCAGAGCCACGCTAGTCCTTGGATTTAAAACTGTTTGTGTACATATGATGTATGGTATGTGTGTGTACCGCTTTCAATCACAAATTTGGTTTTACGAAAAATCCACCGAACGTTTTTCTTAAAAGTCGATTTACCATATAAGGTGCAAATTTATGTATGTGATACATAAAGCAATCAATGAGATTGATTTAAATAATTTTCTTGAATTTTAAGGCCAAAATCGAAAATCCTATATAATTATAATTAAAAGTGTTTTAATTATAATATTATAAAGGTGGCTGAAAATTTATTAAAATTATGAATTTTATAAATTTTTGGGGGTCAATAATTTAAATTCTTGAATGAGATTCTTGAATTTTATAATTATTGATAATAGGCCTAATTTCAAGAAAGGCATGTTAAAATTGCACAGACCCTAAAATTGAACACAACTTTAAAAATGGTTTTTAATATGTGTTTGTATGCCGTGTTTGACATAATTGTATGAATTGTTCATATTTGAATTGTGTGGTGTTGGATATGGCTCTAGGAGGTTTATTTCGG
This sequence comes from Chamaecrista fasciculata, assembly GCA_003254925.1. Classification (NCBI taxonomy): domain Eukaryota; kingdom Viridiplantae; phylum Streptophyta; class Magnoliopsida; order Fabales; family Fabaceae; genus Chamaecrista; species Chamaecrista fasciculata. The sequence goes on from QANZ01047342.1 coordinate 42,698, forward strand.
TAAATACGGCCTGCGTGTCGTCTCCCTCTACTCTTATGTAAATTTACTATCAGTTTATACCTCACTGTAACTGGGGTTTATTCACGTGTAATTTTATTTTTCTTTTTAGAAAAGTTCTCTCATTGGCTTGGGAGAATTCTAGGGTAGATGGGCCATATCTAAACACGGTGTATGTTTTACATTTAGTTTGTATATGATGCGCTAGATGTATGCTTAGGGTGCGAAATTTTAACATGCTTCTTTAAATATTACGCTACAACCACGTATACGATACGAGCGTGGGATTTTATATACGATACAAAATCCGGGCACATGTTTATATGTATATGATGCATGGGGAAATAAACATGTGGCATTACTCGTTTGATTTTAAAAGGAGTTTTAAAATTAAACTATAAAAACGGAACCTTTTATTAAACGAAATCAAACCCTTTTAGAGAATCTTAAGTTTTAATACCGTCGCTAAAACGCCCTGTCAAAATCTCGTTCATCGTGGAGCGGTGATCGCCTACGCGACACGTATCTGCCTTGACCTTGAGGAGGCACGGGTGAATGGGAGTTTCAATACGACGCTCATTGAAATCTTGGTTCTTTGAATACGGTGATCGCCTACGCGACACGTATTGCAGTTGGGCCTTGATGATGTGGGGTTGGGCTTCGGCCTCGTTGTTTTGAGCCTAGCCATTCACAAGTTTTATTGTATGACTTAATGGAGTTATCAAAACGGTTTTGGACCTCAAGGCGTTAGATGGGATAAACATGCCATAATAAGTATCATACGATGATACAGTCCCATAAGGATCTAAGAGTCACATAAGATGTGATCGGTAAGGAGTTACCTACCTAAATAACCAAAGAGTGCATGCTCGCCCTCAGCGACGGTAAATTTTGGTGAAATATGGGTCTTAGCCACTAATAATAAATTTTACTGGGTTTTATAAAATGGTGGAGATATATTCTGCTAATTAAAATTTCCATATCTTTAATTGTAGAATCAAATGGCAATTAATAGTTCAACATTTTCACTCGACCTATCCTTGAGAAGGATAAACTGTCTAGAACAAATTTCCTCAATTGGTTTCGTAATCTGAGAATTGTTCTCACCCATGAGAGGAGACTTTATGTTCTGGATAAACCTATTCCTAAGGAACCTGCCAAGGGCGCTCCAGGAGTTGAATGGAGGGCTTACGAGAAGCACTTTGATGACTCGCTGGAGGTCTCTTGCCTGATGGTGGACACAATGATTCCCGAGTTTCATGAGGGCTTGGATACATTGATGTCATATGAGATGATAACTCGTCTCAAGGAAATGTTCCGATACCAGATCAGGCAAGATAGATATGAGACCACTAAGGCTCTTATGTCTTGCAAAATGGCTGAAGGTGCATCTGTTGGTTACCATGTCATGAAGATGAGAGGGTACATAGATCACCTTGATAGGCTGGGATTTCCTGTTCCTCCAGAGTTTGCAACGGATGTGATCCTAAGCTCACTGCCCAAAAGTTATGACCCGTTTGTCATGAGCTTTTCTAGGAGAGGAACGGAGAAATCAGTTTCTGAACTGCATGGAATACTCAAGTCCGTTGAGGCATCCATGAGTCAGAAGAAGGAAAGGAAGAAAAAGGGCGAAAGAAAGAGGAAGGGAACCGACATGGATGGTGAGACCAAGCCAATGGACGACCCTCACCAAGAACCTGCCAAGAAGGCAAAGCCCTCAGAGGATGTATTTTGCTCTTTCTGTCAAGTGTCAGGAAACGCGATGAGAAAATGCAAATACTATTGGGAAGATCAAAAGAAGAAGAAGTGCGTTGATCCATCTACTTCAGGTATCTTTGTTATAAATGTTCTTTTTCTACTTAAAACCACTTGGGTATTGGATACAGCATGTGGTTCTCACATTTGATGTGCAGGGTCTTCACCGTCAGTAGAAAAACTGAACGAAAGCGAGATGGACCTACAAGTGGACAATGGAGCAAAGGTTGCTGCTATGGGAACATGCGAGCTTGATTTTCCCCTTTTGGGCTAAGTTTCTTGTTATATACATTCTTTAAAGTTCAAACATTGTTTCTCCTCCTTATAGAGATAAGGAGATTTTATATGTGTAAACATTAAAGAATGGTGTTCTATTTTATAAAGATAATGTTTATTTGCTTATGTGATTTGCAAAGATAATCATTATGTCTTAAAACTAGAACGATAACAATATTTATAACATTGATACGAAAAGGATTAAGATTATCGAATCTAATTCTATAAATACTTTTGGCAATTGTCGTTTAGGCCATACAAACGAGAAACGCCTAGAGAAGCTTCATAGAGATGAACTTCTAAAGCTCAATTAATTTTGAATCATATGATGCTTGCGAATCTTGTTTAAATGGAAAGATGACAAAAGGCGTCCTTGTACTGACCACAGTAAAAGAATGTCTGACTTAGTGGGGATCATACATGGGTGATGTATGTGGACCCATGAGTACCCAAGCTGAAGGTAGTAACTCTTACTAACTGCTTCAATAGGTTTGAACTATGGCTACCTATTAAAGCATAAGTCGGAGTCTTTTGAAATAGAGATTTCAAATTGAAGTAGAGAACTAACTTGACAAACAATATCAAAGTCCTTCGATATGATCGAAAGGACGAGTATTTGAGTCAAGAATTTGTTGATCATCTTAGAAGCTGTGAGATAGTCTCACAACTTGCTCCTTCTGAAACCCCATGGTGGATGATGTTTCGAAAGGAGGAGTCGAACCCTATTAGATATGGTTCGATCTATAATGAGTCAAACTGATCTTTTGCCATCCTTTAAAGGGGGTATGCTCTAGAAGTTGCTGACTTCACACTTAACCGTTTTCTCGTCTAAAGGTTGAGAAGACACCATATGAGATATGGAATGGGAAGAGTCCCATAATGTCTTGTCTCAAATTTGGGGACATTGAGTTTATGTTAAGCAATAGGCTGTCTCCCAAAACTCTCAAGTGCATATTTGTGGGATACCCCAAGGAAACAAAGGGGGTATCAAGTCTACTACCCATCTGACAACAAAGTGTTTGTAGTCAGAGGTGGATACCTTTTAGAAAGGGATTCTTTGTTTCCAAAAGAAACAGTGGGAGTAAGATAAATCTTGAAAGAGTTCAAGATCCACAAAAACACTTTAGAAGCGCAAACGGAAACTAGAGAAGATCCACAAGGCGTTGTGGAAGGTCCTCTAATAACACAAGGACAACGAAGTTCTGATAGAAAACGTTCTCAATCTCAAAGATGTGAATCTTTGGTCATTGAGAGCAGGGATGTGTTGCTCTAGGAGTGTGGTGAGCCCGCCACCTATCAAGAAGCTTTTATCATTGGTTTGGTGAAAGTGCCAAAGGAGTTTGGCCTCTTACAAAACCTTGATGAGCCCTGTGTTTACAAGAAGGTTAGTGGGAGCACAATTGCATTCTTGGTGCTATATGTCGCTGACATATTGCTAATTGGAAGTGATACTACAATCTTGAAGATTATGAATCTTAGATTGGTAAATCACTCTCAATGAAGGACGCAAAAGAAGCTGCCTATAAACTAGGCATAGAGATCTATAGAGATAGTTCTCGGAGGCTTCTTGAATTGAGTCAAAGTACATTCTTGGATGAGATGCTGAAGGGGTTCAGTATGCGAGACTTCAAGAACGAATTCATACCGATGAATCATGGATTAGTCCTGAGCAAGAGTCAGTGTCTCCGGACACTTGATGAGCAAGGACGCATGAGTGGCATCCTTTTACGCTTCGGCAATAGGATCCATCATGATGTACTTGACCCGATATGTCGTTTGCCCAAAGTATGACGAGCTAAGACCCTGTTGAGGATCACTGGACAGCTGTCATAAAGATCCTTAAGCACTTAAGAAGCGCTAAGGATAAATTCTTGGTTTATGGTAGATTTAATGTGTAAGTGGTTACACAGGTGCCCATTTTAAGCCAACCAAGATTGATTTAAATCGCAGTACTGAAATATGTATTCCCTGAACAGAGATATCGTGAGTTGGAATGGTTCCAAGCGGAGCACGATTACTGATTCTACAAGAATGGGTTAGTCACGTGGAGACGCAGACCGTAAAACTAATGTCTGAAGTATGCTTGGTGATCACCCTGTAGAGACAAGAAGACACCAAAACGAGAAGGGGTTCCCCACTGATGTTCCGACAGTGATATACTCAGACATGATCACCTAGAGATGGTGATATTGAGATATGAAAGGTAGCAGTCGAGGATAATTTTGCCAGTCCTCTAATAAAACCCCAGCACAGGTCTTACATGAGTATTATGTAATGTCAAAATGGGAATTAGACACATTAATGGATGTTCCTAGTGTAGGAATAGTTTGATTAATGATTGTACCTAGTGCAAGTGGGAGTTTGATGGAGATTGTGCCCTAGGGCCAATCATTTTGTAAATATGTTTGGAACATATTGATTAATTTATGGAGATAAATTAATGGTTATCATATTATTAGCATGTTTACTATGATAACAGTCCCTGATTAATTATGAGATAATTAATCTAAACTGTCCCTGGTCGCTCATTCAAGTGGGAACTTGAAATGAACTAAGACCAGCATGACCTCGGTGCATAGAGATGCATGCACTAGATGCTGGAACGAGAGTCATGGTGTAATTATGGAAGGAGTTACAAATTGCTGGACCGACCCGGAGAGTTCTGCATGGGTTTTAGTCATTAGCTAGTCTCTCCTGTACACCTGTCACGATGCCCTTAGACCTGAGGTCTTCATTATTCCGGCGTTGCAGTTGTCAAACTTTGGCTTAGTCTAACGTTGCCCGTAACAGGGTAGCCATAAGGGCTGAGTACGGGTTTGGTTGATTGCCTTGCTGAGGAATGTGGTTGACCAAGATGGAACTTTGTCCCTCATAAAGATGGGAGATATTTAACTGGGCCCCTCGATGAGTCTGTCCAAGGAATGTGTGGCCACACATATTAGGACTTACTCAAGGAATCGAGAAAGTTGAGGTTTGGATTATGGATGACTTTCCCGTGCCTAATCCATGACCAAAATATCGTAGTACAAAAAGGGATCAAAACAAGGTGGTACCAAGGTCAAGTCGTTTCGGGGTTAAACGATAACTCACGTATTTTGGGTAGTCGTGATGGCTTACTAGAGTCCGCTCTCGACTTGTGAGTCATGGAGATGACTTGCTGCCAACTTTACGTTGGGCCTGCTGGGTCACACACGAGCAGGATCCAGATGCCAAGCTGAGACACGAATTAGGGTTAATTCGTGGGTCACATTGGTGACATCGTTTAAGACATAATTGATTGTATTGGGACATGAAGTCTTGTCTTAAATAAATATCTACAATATATGATATTTGAATTTGTGGGACAAATTTAAATATATATATATGTTAATTGTTAAATAGATAATGGGATTAGTCTATTTACAATTATATTCCTATTTATAATATTAGGGAATAATAAATTGGATAATATTCCTAAGAGTTAGGAAATTATTGATTTATTAAATTCACTAATATTAGGAAAGTAGGGAGGAGGTTGGCGCCTCATTTATAAAAGTATTTTAATTAATAAAAATATTTTGTTAATTAAAATCATGGCTTGAATTTGAATTCATAGATTTGATCTAGATTTCAAATGATTGAATTAAAAATATTAAGGTAATATTTTTATTCAATATTTATTGGGGAATTAGAATTCTGGGTTCAAATTGAATTAAAGATATTAGTGTAATATTTTAATTCAATAATAAATTAGAATTCAAGATTCAAAAGGATTGAGTTAAAGATATTAAGGTAATACTTTAATTCAATATTGTTGGAAAATAACAAGTTAGTTATAACTTCCTAAAAGTTAGGATTGTTATTTTAATTTATTAAATTCCAACAAATTGGAATGGGGATGGCGCATGAGTGAGGATCTTTTGGGAAGATTTGATCTTCCAATTTGATTCTCAAAAATTGCATTTTGAATTCAAATTGAAATATTATGGTAATATTTTAATTAGGAATTCAAGTCCTAAAATTATGAAATAGAGATCTCATAATTTTATAATTTGATAATCCTATAATTTAGGGATTCCCTAATTATAATTATCAAACTCCCCAAACCCTATAAATACATAAGCCAAGTCGAAATTCAGAGAGAGAGGCCATGCACAAGGGAAAATCGACTTTAGCCTAGCTTTTCACAAGAGGAAAAATTCGATTTTTGGCTCTCGGTGAGGAGAGAGAAAAACGCAACCTTATTTTCTTAGAGAGAGAAAGTGGCGCACAACTCTAAAGGAGTTTAGGGTTTTTGTGTGACAAGGTTGTGTGGGATCAAGAATTGGATTCTTGATCATAGGCGCCATCTTGTTCTTGGAGGATTCAAGAAGAGTTCTTGAATTAAAGAACACCGTAGATAAAGGTCCCTGATTCACTTGGAGAAGTGAAGGAGGCTAGCACCTAGGCATCTCCAAAACTGTTCGTGTGGATCACCGGCGGAGGAAGGACGCATCACGTGGACTTCTAGGACACGACCCGTACAACCAAACCGATTGGAACTCGTGAGGTATACCACTATCTAAAAGTTTTAAATTCTGCTAGCGGATCCGTTCGGGAATTCTGGCCCTGGCGCGTTTTAAGTTTAAGCTTGAATTTTTGTTTTTGCTTCCGCTGCGTTAGGCGCCCTGAATTCCCAACAGCACTATAATAGGAGTTGTTGTGAGGAACCTGGTTGTTGTGAATGGTTGAGTGCCAATTGTAATTTGGTTAGTTTGCCCAACAATAATATAAAATCCCTTGCTTTGTGTTTGGGGACTGGACGTAGGCTTAAGAGAAAATCCTTTGAGGACTAGTATCTTAGGATCCACTAATTGTGTTTATACCAGTGAGATAAGATGTTTACCTAAATCAAATAGATGCTTGAATGATTGCAATTCCAAGAAGTCCACAGACCTGTGTCCTTCCTCTGCCAGTGATCCGCACAAACAGTTTGGCTGATACTCAGGTGCTAGCCTCCAATCTCTTCTCCAAGTGATTATGGGAACCAATTTACAAATCTTTAAATTTCAAGAACACTTCTTGAAAAAACCAAGAACCAAAGTGGCGCACTAGTATGAAATTTTTTCTCAAAAATTCCTCACCAAAACTCAAGAGATGAGCACACTGCCAAGAACGACTTTCTTGGTCACACTTATTCTAGGTTTTTCGCCTCTCCCAACTCTCACACACAACTCGCCCTTTTATCCCTAAGTTTTTTAGGGTTAGTTCGAAACTCTCCCTCTCTTCCTCTTAGGATATGCGACTTGTTGTGTTTTTAAAGAGTCTCCATTCCTCAAATTAGGGAATCACAAAATCTTGTTTATAAAATTACATTAATATTATAATTCAAGATTAAGAGCCAATCTCAATTTAAATTTCAAGATCATATCTTGAAACCTAAATCTAGAATGCACACTTCCCATTGGTTGTAATGAGTCAAGAGGATTTGAATTCTTAATTAAAATATTACATTAATATCTTAACCTAAAATTCAAAATGCAAGATCAAATCTTGCATTTGAATCTCCAAGAATTCGTCCCCTTCTTGTTTGTTTTATAGGAATTTAATAAATAAGAAAACAATCCTAACTTTTAGGAAGTTATAACCAACTTATTAATTTCCTTAACAAATTGAATTAAAATATTACCCTGATATCTTTATTCAAAATCAAGTCTTGAATTCAAATTAACAAAATCATATTTCATTAATTAAATTCAAGAGTGAGGCGCCACCTCATCTTATTCTTCAATATTAGAGAATTTAATAAATCAATAATCCTCTAACTCTTAAGAGACTTAGTCAATTCATTATTCCCTAATATTTTAAATAAGATTTCAATTGTAAATAGATTAATCAAATTAACTATTTAACAATTAATATATTTAAACTTGTCTAACAAATTTAAATATTACAAATGTAGATTCTAATTAAGACAAGACTTCATTTCCTAAGACATTCAACTATGTCTTAAATTGTGTCACTAAAGTGACTCACGAATTAACCATAATTCGTGTCCCATTACAGTATTTTGTGATGGAGATTGTGCCCTAGGGCCAATCATTTTATGTATATGTTTTATTTGAACATATTAATTTTTGATTAATTTATAGATGATAAATTATGTTGTTATCATATTATTAGCATTTTACTATGATAGTGTCCTTGATTAATTATATGATAATTAATCTAAACTGTCCCTGGTCGATTATTCTCGTTAAGAGCAGCATGACCTTGGTGTATAGAGATACATGCACTAGATGCTTCTCGAAAGTCATGGTGCAATTATGTAAAGGTTACAAGTTGTTGGACCGACCCGGAGAGTCCTACATGGGTTTAGTCATAAGCTACTCTCTCCTGTACATCTGTCACGATGCCCTTAGACCCGAGGTCTTGAGCTGAACTTTGGCGTAGTCCAACGTTGCCCGTAACAGGGTAGCCATACAGGCTAGGTACGAGTTTAGTTGCTTACCTTGTTGAGGAATGTGGTTGACCGAGATGAAATTTTGTCCCTCATTAAGATGAGAGAAATTTAACTAGCGCCCTCGATGAGTCTGTCCAAGGAATGTGTGGCCACACAGGGAAATGGGACTAACTCAAGGAATCGAGAAAGTTATGGTTTGGATTAAGGATGACTTTCCCGTGCCTTATCCAAGACCAAAATATCGTGTGAGAATAGGGATTATGACAAGGTGGTACTAAGGTTAAATCGATTTAGGTTAAAACGATAACTCATGTGCTTTTGGGTAGTCGTGATGGGTTGCTAGAGTCCGCTCTCGACTTGTGAGTCATGAAAATGGCTTGCTGCCAACTTCACGTGAGGCCTACTGGGTCAAACACGAGCAGGATCAAGATACCGCATAGGGACACGAATTAGGGTTAATTCGTGAGTCACTCTAGTGACACAATTTAAGACATAGTTGAATGTCTTAGGACATGAAATTTTGTCCTAAATAAAATCTACGTTTATGATATTTAAATTTGTTAGACAAGTTTAAATATATTGTTAAATAGTTAATTTGATTAATCTATTTACAAATTAGATTCTTGTTTAAAAATATTAGGGAATGATAAATTAAATAAGCTTCCTAAAAGTTAGGGGATTATTGATTTATTAAATTCACTAATATCAGGGTAATAAAGAGTGAGGGTGGCGCCTCATGCTTGTTGATTTTAATAAATGAAAATGTTTTGTTAATTAGAATCAAGATTTGATTTTGTTTTCAAGATTCAAAGTTTGAATTAAAGATATTAGGGTAATATTTTAATTCAATATTGTTAGGGGATAAATAAGTTGGTTATAACTTCCTAATAGTTAGGGTTGTTATTTTGATTTATTAAATTCCTTAAAAATTGGAAGGGAGATGGCGCATTGCTTGTGGGTCCATGTGCAAGATTTGATCTTGCATTTTGAATCTCAAGAATGCATCTTGAATTTAAATTAAGATATTATTGTAATATTTTAATTAAGAATTCAAGTCCTAAAATTAAAATATTATTGTAATCTTATAATTTTATAATTTGATAATTCACTAATTTAGGGATACCCTAATTATAATTATCAGTTCCCTAGTTTCATGAAGCACTCTATAAATAGCCTAGGCCAAGTCGACTTGCACACAACACACACAAGAGGGAAATTTCGACTTGACCTAATATAGAGAGAAAGTCGACTTTCTCAAGTAAGAGAGAGAGTTCGACTTGCACCCTGAATTTTAGGGTTTTTTGAGTGTGCTCAAGAATTGTTCTTGAGACATGCGCCACCATTCTTGAAGATCAAGAATTGTTCTTGATTATTCAAGAACCGTAGATTTGGTTCTCGAATTCTTTTGGAGAAAACAATTGGAGGCTAGCACCTCTGTTTCTACAAAACTGTTCATGTGGATCATGTTGGGAAATCACAGAGGGAGCGCAGCGGAAGAAATTTAAAATTTTGGACTAAAACGCAAATAAAACTAAAAGCTAACTCTGTGATTCCTTCCAGGATCCACTAACTATGTTTATACTAAGTAAGAAAAGATGTTTACCTAGTTTTGATCGGTGACTTTTCGTATTCGCGAATTTGAGAAGTCCACTGAGTGTCCTTCCTCTACCAGTGATCTACACGAGCAGTTTGGCAGATACCTAGGTGCTAGCCTCCTTCACTTCTTCCCAAGTGAAAACGGGAACTCTATCTATGATTCTTGAATAATCAAGAAGTGTTCTTGATTATCAAGATTGATTGGGCTA
>QANZ01047342.1:53904-70247 GCA_003254925.1 Chamaecrista fasciculata
ATTTGTTTGTGTGAATGGGAATGGTAGATGTTCTATTTATAAGAATGAGTCAGGTCTAAGGCTATCGTGACAGGTGTACAGGAGAGGCTCGCTTATGACTAAACCCATGCAGGACTCTCCGGGTCGGTCCAGCATTGATACGAAAAGGATTAAGACTGGCGAGCCTAATCCTACATACCTTTGGCATTGTCGTTTAGGCCACATAAACGAGAAACGCCTCGAGAAGCTCCATAAGGATGGACTTCTAAGCTCATTTGATTTCGAATCATATGATGCTTGCGAATCTTGTCTACTTGGTAAAATGACAAAGGCGCCATTCACTGGCCGTAGTGAAAGGGCAACTGACTTACTGGGGATCATACATAGTGATGTATGTGGACCCATGAGCATTAGTGCCAGAGGTGGGTACTCATACTTCATCACGTTTACTGACGACTTCAGTAGATATGGGTATATCTACTTGATGAAGCACAAGTCAGAGTCTTTTGACATGTTCAAAAGATTTCAGAATGAGGTTGAGAACCAGCTTGACAAGAAAATCAAGATCCTACGATCAGATCGAGGAGGCGAGTATTTGAGTCAAGACTTCATTGATCATCTTAGTAGTTGTGGGATAGTCTCACAACTGACTCCACCTGGAACACCACAGTGGAATGGTGTATTCGAGAGGAGGAATCGAACTCTATTAGATATGGTTCGGTCTATGATGAGTCAAACCGATCTTCCGCCATCCTTTTGGGAGTACGCTTTAGAAGCTGCCGCTTTCAAACTTAACCGTGTTCCGTCTAAGGCTGTTGAGAAGACACCATATGAGATATGGAATGGGAGGAGTCCCATTATGTCTTACCTCAAGGTTTGGGGATGTGAAGTTTACGTTAAGCAACAAGCTAACGATAAACTATCTCCTAAATCCCTCAAGTGTCTGTTTGTAGGATACCCTAAGGATCTACTACCCAGCTGACAACAAAGTGTTTGTAGTCAGGAGTGGATACTTCTTGGAGAAGGATCTAGTTTCCAAAAGAAACAGTGGGAGTAAGATAGAGCTAGAAGAAGTTCAAGCTCCGCAAGACACGCCAGAGGCGCAGACGGAAACTGGAGAAGTTCCACAAGAGGTTGTGGAAGCTCCTCCACAAACACAAGGACCACGAAGGTCTGATAGAACACGTTTTCAACCAGAGAGATATTACGGATTTCTCGTGGATGAAGACAAGGATGTGTTGCTCACGGAGCGTGGTGAACCCACCACCTATCAAGAGGCCATCGTAGATCCCAACTCAGAAAAATGGGTTGAAGCCATGAAGGCTGAGATGCAATCCATGTACGACAACAAGGTATGGACCTTGGTCGCGCCACCTGAAGGGGTAAAACCCGTAGGGTGCAAGTGGGTTTTCAAGGAGAAAACCGACATGGATGGCAACGTTACTGTCTTCAAGGCCAGGCTAGTTGCGAAGGGATTCACGCAACGTCATGGTATAGACTATGACGAAACGTTTTCGCCTGTCGCAATGGCCAAGTCCATTAGGATCCTCCTTGCCATAGCTGCATATTATGACTATGAGATATGGCAAATGGATGTCAAAACAGCATTCCTTAATGGAAGGCTGCCCGAGGACGTGTATATGATACAGCCTGAGGGGTTTGTATGGCCAGAGGCTCCAGACATGGTATGCAAGCTTCAGAGATCCATTTATGGATTGAAGCAGGCATCAAGGAGTTGGAATCACCGGTTTGACGAAGTAGTCAAAGAGTTTGGCTTCTTGCAGAATCCGGACGAACCTTGCGTTTACAAGAAGGTTAGTGGGAGTACTATCGTATTCTTGGTACTGTATGTCGATGACATACTACTCATTGGAAACGATGTTCCAACCTTAGAGATTATTAAAGCTTGGTTAGGAAAATCTTTCTCAATGAAGGACTTGGGAGAAGCTGCCTATATCCTAGGCATTAAGATCTATAGAGATAGATCTAGGAGGCTTCTCGGATTGAGTCAAAGTACATACTTGGATAAGATATTGAAGAGGTTCAATATGCAGGAATCCAAGAAGGGATTCATCCCTATGAATCATGGCTTGACCTTGAGCAAGAAACAGTGTCCGAAGACACTTGTTGAGCGAAGGCGCATGAGTGGAATTCCATATGCCTCGGCCATAGGATCCATCATGTATGCCATGTTATGTACTCGACCGGATGTGTCATTTGCCCTAAGCATGACGAGCCGATTCCAACAAGACCCTGGTGAGGATCATTGGATCGCTGTCAAGAACATCCTTAAGTACTTGAGAAGGACTAAGGATGAATTCTTGGTGTACGGTGGAACTGAAGAAGAGCTATGTGTAAGGGGTTACACAGATGCTAGTTTCCAAACCGACCAAGATGATTTTAAATCGCAGTCAGGATACGTGTTTCTCCTGAACGGTGGCAGCGTGAGCTGGAAGAGTTCCAAGCAAAGCACGATTGCTGATTCTACAACGGAGTCCGAGTATATTGCAGCATCGGATGCGGCAAAGGAGGCTGTGTGGATTAGAAAGTTCATCTCCGAGCTTGGAGTGGTTCCGACCATTTCTGATCCCGTAACCCTGTTTTGTGACAATAGTGGCGCTATTGCACAAGCCAAGGAGCCACGGTCCCACCAGAGGACCAAACATATACTCAGACGTTTTCACCTAGTCAGGGAGATGATTGACAGAGGTGATGTAAAGATATGTAAGGTAGCAGGCGAGGACAACGTTGCTGATCCTCTGACTAAACCTCTTGCAAGGGTCATACATGAACGCCATGTATCGTCGATGGGGATTAGACACATTGATCAGTGAAAGGGAAGGGCAAAGGAAAGAGGAAAGGAGACGCCGAGGTTGGTGGGACCAAGCTGTTGGAGATTGTGCCCTAGGGCCAATCATTTTGTGTAAAATGTTATGAACATTTGGATTAATTTATAGAGATAAATTATGCTGTTATCATTGTTGGAGATTGTGCCCTAGGGCCAATCATTTTATTTGATAAATATGTTGTGAACATATTATTAATTTATGGAAGATAAATTAATGTGTTGTCATATCATTCGCATGTTTACAATGATAACGTCCATGATTAATTATGAGATAATTAATCTAAAATTGTCCCTGGTCGATTATTTTTGTGGGAGCAAAAATAAACTAAGACCAGCATGTACTCGGTGCATGAGATGCACGCACTAGATGCTGGGACGAGAGTCATGGTGCAATTACGTAAGGTGGTTACGAATTGCTGGACTGACCCGGAGAGTCCTGCATGGGTTTAGTCATCAGCTAGTCTCTCCTAGTACGCCTGTAGCGATGCCTTTGACCTGAGGTCAATGACTATTCCAGCGTTGCAGTTGTCAGTCTTTGGCTTAGTCTAACGCTGTCCATAACAGGGCAGTTATAAGGGCTGAGTACGGGACTGGTTGATTGCTCTGCAGTGGAATGTGGATTGGCCAAAATGGGATTTTGTCCCTCATTAATTTGAGAGATATCTAACTGGCGCCCTCGATGAGTCTGTCCAGGAAAATGCGTGGCCACGCTGGGATTTGGGACTTACTCAACGAATCGAGAAATTTGAGGTTTGGATTATGGATGACATACCTGTGCCTAGTCCATGACCAAGATATCGTAGGACAATCGGATCACGTACACGGAGGTACTGAGGTTAAGTCGTTCTTCCGGTTACCGAACGATAACTCACGGATTTTGGGTAGTTGTGATGGCTTGCTAGAGTCCGCTCACAACTTGTAGGTCATGGGGATGCCCTACTGCCAATTTCACGTGGGGCCTGCTGGGTCACACACGAGCAGGAACTGATCACCATTCGAGTGGGACACGAATTAGGGTTAATTCGTGGGTCACGCGAGTGACACGATTTAAGACACAGAGGAAATGTCTGGGACATTAGGTCTGGTCTTAATTAATCTACAGATGACATATTTAGATTTGTGGGACAAATTTAAATATTAATAATTGAATATAATTAATGAGATTAATTATAGGCAATTTAAATATTAGGAAAATAATTCTGGATAATGTTCCTAAGAGTTAGGAAATTATTGAATTATAAAATTCCTAATAAATAGGAGAGGGTGGCGCCTCTTGGGAATTATTTGGGTTAAATAAAAATGTTTTATTTAATTCAAATAATATTTGAAATTCAAATGGAGATTTGAAATTCAAAAGATTTGGTGAGTATCTTTTAATATCTTTGGTGAATCAAAAATTAGAGGTTTTTGATTAATTAAATTCCAAGGATAATTAAAGGGGGTTAGGCGCATGGATGGTGGGTCCCATTGGGAGATTTGATCTCTCAATTTGATTCTCCAAGATTGCATTTTGAATTTAAATATAATATTAAGGTAATATTATAATTATAAATTCAAGGCCTAAAATAATTATATTATCAGAATATCTTTATTTTAGGATTTATTAAATCACCAAAAATCTTCCCTATTTATAGGGGGCAAGTCGACTTGCCCCACACACACAAGTGTGAAACCCTAGTTTGATTTTCCTCCTAAGAGTTAGAGAGAGAAAATAATCATTTGCACACACACATAGAGAAAGTCGACTTTCTCTAAGAGTTAGGGAATTTCGACTTTACTCTTAAAATTAGGGTTTTGACAGAAGAATAGGCAAGAAGGAGTTCTTGTGGGGGGATTCTTCTTAGCGCCACCTCCATTGCTGAATTATCAAGAAGGAGTTCTTGAAAATTCAGAGGTCTGTAGATTGGTCCCGGAAATTCTTTTGAGAAAAGAATTTGGAGGCTAGCACCTCGGTGATCAAAGAAACTGTTCGTGTGGATTACTGGCAGAGGGAGAACTCTGGGAGTGGATCCGTGGAACTCGCCCCGTACAACTATCAGTTTGAAACTCTGAGGTATAACACTAACCAAAAGTTTTAAATTCTACTAGCGGATCCGTTCGGGAATCATAGGACCTAGGCGTTTTTTTTTTAATTTTATTTTTGCTTCCGCTGCCTTAGGCGCCTAGGATTCCCAACACAAACACTATCACTGCGATCTGTCCTTGAGAAGGACAAGTTGACTGGGACTAACTTTCTTGACTGGTATCGTAATTTGAGAATAGTTCTCACCCAGGAAAGAAAGCTCTATGTCCTAGAAAACACCATCCCTGAACAGCCTGCTGCTAACTCTCCAAGAGCTCAGAGAGATGCTTATGAGAAGCATCAAAGTGACTCTGTGGACGTTGCCTGTCTTATGCTGGTAACCATGGTTCCCGAGATCCAAAAGAACTTGGAGAACAAAGGGGCATATGAGATAATAACACATCTCAGGGAAATGTTCCAAGTACAGGCAAGGCAAGAGAGATATGAGACAACAAAGGCTCTATACTCTTGCAAGATGGCAGAAGGTCAATCTGTTAGTGCCCACGTCTTAAAGATGCAGGGGCACATAGATCACCTTGCCAGGCTGGGTTTTCCCATTGTGCCAGAGCTAGCGACGGATTTGATCCTGCATTCGCTACCTCGAAGTTATGACCAGTTTGTCTTGAACTTCAACAATAATGGCATGGAGAAAACTATTTCTGAACTGCATGGGATGCTAAAGACTGCTGAGGTGTCCATTAAGAAGGCACCTAGCACTGTCTTACTAGTTCAGGATAAGGGAAAGGGTAAGGGCAAAGGAAAGAGGAAAGGGGATGCTGAGGTTGGTGGGACCAAGCCTGCAGCAAAACCTAACCCACCGCCTGCCAAGAAGGCAAAGCCCAATAAGGAGACAGTTTGTTTCTTCTGCCAGAAGCCAGGACACTGGAAGAGAAACTGTAAGCTGCTCTTGGAAGATCTGAAGAAGAAGAAGAAGAAGAAGAGCGAAGCCTCTACTTCAGGTATCTATGTTATAGGTGTTCACTTGTCTACTCCTACTACTTGGGTATTGGATACCGCTTGTGGTTCTCACATATGTACTAATGTGCAGGGGTTGAGAAGAAGTAGAAAGCTGAACAGGGGCGAGGTGGACCTACGTGTGGGCAATGGAGCAAGAGTTGCTGCTGTTGTTGTAGGAACATTCGAGCTAGTTTTGCCCAATGGGCTTATATTGTTTTTGAACAATTGTTATTATGTACCATCTCTTAGTTCTAACATTATTTGGCTTTCTTATTTGGATAAGGAAGGATTTGTTTGTGTGAATGGGAATGGTAGATGTTCTATTTATAAGAATGAGGTGTTATATGCTTATGGTGATTTGCATGATAACCACTATATCTTAAAATTAGAACAAAGACGTAATAATAACGAAATCTATAACATTGATACGAAAAGGATTAAGACTGGCGAGCCTAATCCTACATACCTTTGGCATTGTCGTTTAGGCCATATAAACGAGAAACGCCTCGAGAAGCTCCATAAGGATGGACTTCTAAGCTCATTTGATTTCGAATCATATGATGCTTGCGAATCTTGTCTACTTGGTAAGATGACAAAGGCGCCATTCACTGGCCGCAGTGAAAGGGCAACTGACTTACTGGGGATCATACATAGTGATGTATGTGGACCCATGAGCATCAGCGCCAGAGGTGGGTACTCCTACTTCATTACGTTTACTGACGACTTCAGTAGATATGGGTATATCTACTTGATGAAGCATAAGTCAGAGTCTTTTGACATGTTCAAAAGATTTCAGAATGAAGTTGAGAACCAGCTTGACAAGAAAATCAAGATCCTACGATCAGATCGAGGAGGCGAGTATTTGAGTCAAGACTTCATTGATCATCTTAGTAGTTGTGGGATAGTCTCACAACTGACTCCACCTGGAACACCACAGTGGAATGGTGTGTCTGAGAGGAGGAATCGAACTCTATTAGATATGGTTCGGTCTATGATGAGTCAAACCGATCTTCCGCCATCCTTTTGGGGGTACGCTTTAGAAGCTGCCGCTTTCACACTTAACCGTGTTCCGTCTAAGGCTGTTGAGAAGACACCATATGAGATATGGAATGGGAGGAGTCCCATTATGTCTTACCTCAAGGTTTGGGGATGTGAAGTTTACGTTAAGCAACAAGCTAGCGATAAACTATCTCCCAAATCCCTTAAGTGTCTATTTGTAGGATACCCTAAGGAAACAAGGGGTTACTATGTCTACTACCCAGCTGACAACAAAGTGTTTGTAGTCAGGAGTGGATACTTCTTGGAGAAGGATCTAGTTTCCAAAAGAAACAGTGGGAGTAAGATAGAGCTAGAAGAAGTTCAAGCTCCGCAAGACACGCCAGAGGCGCAGACGGAAACTGGAGAAGTTCCACAAGAGGTTGTGGAAGCTGCTCCACAAACACAAGGACCACGAAGGTCTGATAGAACACGTTTTCAACCAGAGAGATATTACGGATTTCTCGTGGATGAAAACAAGGATGTGTTGCTCACGGAGCGTGGTGAACCCACCACCTATCAAGAGGCCATCGTAGATCCCAACTCAGAAAAATGGGTTGAAGCCATGAATGCAGAGATGCAATCCATGTACGACAACAAGGTGTGGACCTTGGTCGCGCCACCTGAAGGGGTAAAACCCGTAGGGTGCAAGTGGGTTTTCAAGGAGAAAACCGACATGGATGGCAACGTTACTGTCTTCAAGGCCAGGCTAGTTGCGAAGGGATTCACGCAACGTCATGGTATAGACTATGACGAAACGTTTTCGCCTGTCGCAATGGCCAAGTCCATTAGGATCCTCCTTGCCATAGCTGCATATTATGACTATGAGATATGGCAAATGGATGTCAAAACAGCATTCCTTAATGGAAGGCTGCCCGAGGACGTGTATATGATACAGCCTGAGGGGTTTGTATGTCCAGAGGCTCCAGACATGGTGTGCAAGCTTCAGAGATCCATTTATGGATTGAAGCAGGCATCAAGGAGTTGGAATCACCGGTTTGACGAAGTAGTCAAAGAGTTTGGCTTCTTGCAGAATCCGGACGAACCTTGCGTTTACAAGAAGGTTAGTGGGAGTACTATCGTATTCTTGGTACTGTATGTCGATGACATACTACTCATTGGAAACGATGTTCCAACCTTAGAGATTATTAAATCTTGGTTAGGAAAATCTTTCTCAATGAAGGACTTGGGAGAAGCTGCCTATATCCTAGGCATTAAGATCTATAGAGATAGATCTAGGAGGCTTCTCGGATTGAGTCAAAGTACATACTTGGATAAGATATTGAAGAGGTTCAATATGCAGGAATCCAAGAAGGGATTCATCCCTATGAATCATGGCTTGACCTTGAGCAAGAAACAGTGTCCGAAGACACTTGTTGAGCGAAGGCGCATGAGTGGAATTCCATATGCCTCGGCCATAGGATCCATCATGTATGCCATGTTATGTACTCGACCGGATGTGTCATTTGCCCTAAGCATGACGAGCCGATTCCAACAAGACCCTGGTGAGGATCATTGGATCGCTGTCAAGAACATCCTTAAGTACTTGAGAAGGACTAAGGATGAATTCTTGGTGTACGGTGGAACTGAAGAAGAGCTATGTGTAAGGGGTTACACAGATGCTAGTTTCCAAACCGACCAAGATGATTTTAAATCGCAGTCAGGATACGTGTTTCTCCTGAACGGTGGCAGCGTGAGCTGGAAGAGTTCCAAGCAAAGCACGATTGCTGATTCTACAACGGAGTCCGAGTATATTGCAGCATCGGATGCGGCAAAGGAGGCTGTGTGGATTAGAAAGTTCATCTCCGAGCTTGGAGTGGTTCCGACCATTTCTGATCCCGTAACCCTGTTTTGTGACAATAGTGGCGCTATTGCACAAGCCAAGGAGCCACGGTCCCACCAGAGGACCAAACATATACTCAGACGTTTTCACCTAGTCAGGGAGATGATTGACAGAGGTGATGTAAAGATATGTAAGGTAGCAGGCGAGGACAACGTTGCTGATCCTCTGACTAAACCTCTTGCAAGGGTCATACATGAACGCCATGTATCGTCGATGGGGATTAGACACATTGATCAGTGAACCTAGAGTAGGAAGAGCTAGATTAATGATTGTACCCTAGTGCAAGTGGGAGTCTGTTGGAGATTGTGCCCTAGGGCCAATCATTTTATTTGATAAATATGTTGTGAACATATTATTAATTTATGGAAGATAAATTAATGTGTTGTCATATTATTTGCATGTTTACTATGATAACGTCCATGATTAATTATGAGATAATTAATCTAAAATTGTCCCTGGTCGATTATTTTTGTGGGAGCAAAAATGAACTAAGACCAGCATGACCTCGGTGCATGAGATGCACGCACTAGATGCTGGGACGAGAGTCATGGTGCAATTACGTAAGGTGGTTACGAATTGCTGGACTGACCCGGAGAGTCCTGCATGGGTTTAGTCATCAGCTAGTCTCTCCTAGTACGCCTGTAGCGATGCCTTTGACCTGAGGTCAATGACTATTCCAGCGTTGCAGTTGTCAGTCTTTGGCTTAGTCTAACGCTGCCCGTAACAGGGTAGTTATACGGGCTGAGTACGGGGCTGGTTGATTGCTTTGCAGTGGAATGTGGATTGGCCAAAATGGGATTTTGTCCCTCATTAAGATGAGAGATATCTAACTGGCGCCCTCGATGAGTCTGTCCAGGAAAATGCGTGGCCACGCTGGGATTTGGGACTTACTCAAGGAATCGAGAAAGTTGAGGTTTGGATTATGGATGACATACCTGTGCCTAGTCCATGACCAAGATATCGTAGGACAATCGGATCTCTGACACGGAGGTACTGAGGTTAAGTCGTTTTCTGGTTACCAAACGATAACTCACGGATTTTGGGTAGTTGTGATGGCTTGCTAGAGTCCGCTCACAACTTGTAGGTCATGGGGATGCCCTACTGCCAACTTCACGTGGGGCCTGCTGGGTCACACACGAGCAGGAACTGATCACCATTCGAGTGGGACACGAATTAGGGTTAATTCGTGGGTCACGCGAGTGACACGATTTAAGACACAGAGGAAATGTCTGGGACATTAGGTCTTGTCTTAATTAATCTACAGATGACATATTTAGATTTGTGGGACAAATTTAAATATTAATAATTGAATATAATTAATGAGATTAATTATAGACAATTTAAATATTAGGAAAATAATTCAGATAATGTTCCTAAGAGTTAGGAAATTATTGAATTATAAAATTCCTAAATATATTAAGAGGGTGGCGCCTCTTGGGGTATTATTTGGTTAAATAAAAATGTTTTATTTAATTCAAATAATATTTGAAATTCAAATGGAGATTTGAAATTCAAAAGATTTGGTGAGTATCTCTCAGAATCTTTGGTGAATCAAAAATAAGAAGGTTTTTGATTAATTAAATTCCAAGGATAATTGGGAGGGGTTAGGCGCCATCTTGGTGGGTCCCATTGGGAGATTTGATCTCTCAATTTGATTCTCCAAGATTGCATTTTGAATTTAAATATAATATTAGAGTAATATTATAATTATAAATTCAAGGCCTAAAATAATTATATTATCAAAATATCTTTATTTCAGGAATAATTAAATCACCAAATATTCTCCCTATTTAAAGGGGGCAAGTCGATTTGCCCAACACACAAGTGTGAAAAACCCTAGTTGATTTTCCTCCTAAGAGTTAGAGAGAGAAAATAATCCTTTGCACACACACATAGAGAAAGTCGACTTTCTCTAAGAGTTAGGGAATTTCGACTTTAGCTCTAAAATTAGGGTTTTGAGAGAAGAATAGGCAAGAAGGAGTTCTTGTGGGGGGATTCTTCTAGCGCCACCTCTATATCTGAATTATCAAGAAGGAGTTCTTGCAATTCAGAGGTCTGTAGATTGGTCCCGGAATTCTTTTGAGAAAAGAATTGGAGGCTAGCACTTCGGTGATCCAGGAAACTGTTCGTGTGGATTACTGGCAGAGGGAGAACTCTGGGAGTGGACTCCGTGGAACTCGCCCCGTACAACCATCGATTTAAAACTCTGAGGTATAACACTAACCAAAAGTTTTAAATTCTACTAGCGGATCCGTTCGAGAATCATAGGACCGAGGCGTTATTTTTAATTTTATTTTTGCTTCCGCTGCCTTAGGCGCCTAGGATTCCCAACAATTTTGTCCCTCATTAAGTTGAGAGATATTTAACTGGGCCCTTCGATGAGTCTGTCGAAGGAATGTGCGGCCGCACAGGGAAATGGGACTAACTCAAGGAATCGAGAAAGTTATGGTTTGGATTAAGGATGACTTTCCCGCGCCTTATCCATGACCAAAATATCGTGTGACAATCGGGATTGAGACAAGGTCGTACTAAGGTTAAGTCGGTTTTGATAAAACGATAACTCACGTGTTTTGGGTAGTCGTGATGGCTTGCTAAAGTCCGCTCACGACTTGTGAGTCATAGAGATGGCTTGCTGCCAACTTCACGTGAGGCCTGCTGGGTCACACTCGAGCGTGATCAAGATACCATAATAGGGACACGAATTAGGGTTAATTCGTGAGTCACTTTAGTGACACGATTTAAAACATAGTTGAATGTCTTAGGACATGAAGTCTTGTCTTAAATAATATCTACCTTTATGACATTTAAATTTGTTAGACGAGTTTAAATATATTAATTGTTAAATAGTTAATTTGATTAATCTATTTACAATTAAATTCTTGTTTAAAATATTAGGGAATAATAAATTATATAAGCTACCTAAAAGTTAGGAGATTATTGATTTATTAAATTCACTAATATTAGGATAACAAGGAAAGGAAGATGGCGCATATCTCTTGAATTTTACTAATAAAAATGTTTTGTTAATTAGATTCAAGATTTGAATTTGAATTCAAGATTTGATTTTGATTTCAAGATTCAAGTTTGAATTAAAGATGTTAAGGTAATATTTTAATTCAATATTGTTAGGAAATTAATAAGTTGGTTATAACTACCTAAGAGTTAGGGTTGTTATTTTAATTATTAAATTCCTATATATATTTGTATGAGGATGGCTCATGGATTGAGGTTCAAATGCAAGATTTGATTTTGCATTTTGAATTTAAATCATGCAATTCGAATTTTAGGATTATAATATTGATGTGATATTTTAATTATAAATTCAATTCCTCATGACTCATTCCAACCAATAGGGTTTGAGCAATCAAGTTTTGGTTTCAAGATTTGATCTTGAAATTTGAATTTGAATTGCCTATTGAATTTTGAATTATAATATTAATGTAATATTATAAATCAAGGTTTAGGAATTCCCTAATTTTAGGAATGAAAAAAAATATATATTTATATACACACATCAATCAAGTCGACTTTGACCATTAGTGAATGGAAAAATTCGACTTGGCCTAATCCTAGAGAGAGAAAGTCAATTTCTTCTTAGAGAGAGAAAGAGGCGATTTTTCTACAGAGAGAGTCAATTTCTTCTTAGAGGGAGAAAAAGGTGATTTTTCTAGAGTGAGAGAGAGGCTCGACCTATCCCTAAAAGGTTTAGGGTTTGGGCGATTTGTGTGTGAGCCAAGAAATTAGTTCTTGTTCTTGCGCCACTTTTGGGGAATTCAAGAAGTGTTCTTGAAGTTCGCCACTTGATTCTTTGGGAATTAAAGATGTGTTCTTGAAGTTCACCACTTGGTTCTTGAGTGTTCAAGAATTGTTCTTGAACATTCAAGATTCGTAGATTTGGTTCCCGAATTCTCTTGGGAAGAAGAGAAGGAGGCTAGCACCTGGATATCTGCCAAACTGCTCGTGTGGATCACCGGCAGAGGAAGCACACGCTGGAGTGGACTTCTCGGAATCGCACAATTCAGAGACACCGATTGTTTTTGGTAAACCTCTTTTCGTTTCCTAGTATAAATTAATTTAGTGGATCCTGGAAGGGAATTATAGAGTTGTGCAATAAATATTTTTAATTTTCAAGTTTTCTTCCGCTGCGCTCGCTCTATAATTTCCCAACAGATGTTTGGTCCTCTGGTGTGACCGGGGCTCCTTGGCTTGTGCAATAGCACAACTACTGTCACAATACAAGGTTATAGGATTAGTAATGGTCGGAACCACACCAAGGTCAGCAATGAACTTCCTAATCCATACAGCCTCCTTCGCTGCATCTGATGCTGCTATATACTCAGCCTCCATTGTAGAATCAGCAATCGTGCTCTGCTTGGAACTTTTCCAACTCACGCTGCCACCGTTTAGGAGAAACACGTATCTAGACTGCGATTTAAAATCATCTTGGTCGGTTTGAAAACTAGCATCTGTGTAACCAATTACACATACCTCCTCATCAGTTCCACCATAAACCAAGAATTTATCCTTAGTCCTTCTCAAGTATTTAAGAATGTTTTTGACAGCGGTCCAATGATCCTCACCAGGGTCTTGTTAGAACCGGCTCGTCATACTTAGGGAAAATGACACATCTGGTCGAGTACACAACATGGCATACATGATGAATCCTATTGCCGAAGCATAAGGGATGCCACTCATGCGCCCTCGCTCATCAAGTGTCTTGGGACACTGATTCTTGCTCAGGCCTAAACCATGATTCATCGGTATGAGTCCCTTCTTGGAATTCTGCATACTGAACCATTTCAGTACCTTATCCAAGTATGTACTCTGACTTAATCCAAGAAGCTTTCGATATCTATCTCTATAGATCTTGATGCCTAAAATGTAAGAAGCTTCTCCTAAGTCCTTCATCGAGAATGATTTTCCCAACCAAGATTTCACAATCTCCAAGGTTGGAACATCTGAGCAATATGTCATCGACATAAAGCACCAAGAACACAATCGTGCTCCCACTAACTTTCTTGTAAACACAAGGCTCATCAAGGTTTTGCAAGAAGCCAAAGTCTTTGACTACCTCATCAAAACGATGATTCCAACTCCGGGATGCTTGCTTCAATACATAAATGGATCTTTGAAGTTTGCACACATTCTCTAGTTCCTCTGGACATACAAACCCCTCAGGTTGTGTCATGTACACATCTTCGGGCAGCCTTCCATTAAGGAATTTTGTTTTGACATCCATTTGCCATATCTCATAGTCATAATATGCGGCTAAGGCAAGGAGGATCCTAATGGACTTGGCCATTGCAACTGGGGAAAACGTTTCATCATAGTCAATTCCATGACGTTGAGTGAACCCCTTGGCAACTAGCCTGGCCTTAAAGACATTAACGTTGCCATCCATGTCGGTTTTCTCTGTGAAAACCCACTTGCACCCTACGGCTTTTACACCTTCAGGTGGATCGACTAAGGTCCATACCTTATTGTCGTACATGGATTGCAACTCTGCCTTCATGGCTTCATCCCATTTTTCAGAGTTGGAACCCACAATAGCTTCTTGATAGGTGGTAGGCTCACCACGCTCCATGAGCAACACATCCTTGTTCTCAGTCATAAAAAATCCATATCTTTGAGGTTGAGAACATGTTCTATCAGACCTTCGTGGACCTTGTGCTACTAGAGGAGCTTCCACAACGTCCTGTGGCTCTTCTCTAGTTTCTGTCTGCGCCTCTAGAGTGTCTTGTGGATCTTGAACCTCTTCAAGATCTATCTTACTCCCACTGTCTCTTTTGGAGACAAAATGCTTTTCTAAAAAGATTCCATTTCTTACTATAAACACTTTGGTGTCAGATGGGTAGTAGACATAATACCCCTTGTTTCCTTGGGGTATCCCACAAAAAACACTTTATAGATTTGGCAGACAGTTTATCGTTAGGCTGTTGCTTAACATAAACTTCACATCCCCAAACCTTGTGGTAAGACAAACTGGGCCTCTTCCCAGTCCATATCTCATATGGTGTCTTCTCAACTGCCTTAGACGGAACACGGTTAAGTGTGAAGCCAGCAGTTTCTAGAGCATGCCCCTAAAAGGATGGCGGAAGATCAGCTTGACTCATCATAGATCGGACCATATGTTAGACTATCCCACAACTTCTAAGATGATCAATAAACTCTTGGCTCAAATACTCGCCTCTTCGATAGGATCGAAGGCTTTGATTTTCTTGCCAAGTTGGTTCTCTACTTCACTTTGAAATCTTTTGAACATTTCAAAAGACTCTGACTTGTGCTTCATTAGGTAGACATAGCCATACCTACTGAAGTCATCAGTGAATGTTATGAAGTATGAGTAACGACCCCTAGCTTGAGTACTCATGGGTCCACATACATCACTATGTATGATTCCCAATAAGTCAGGTGCTCTCTCACTGTGGCCATTGAAGGGCGCCTTCGTCATTTTACCAAGTAGGCAAGATTCGCAAGCATCATATGATTCAAAATCAAATGAGCTTAGAAGTCCATCTTTATGGAGCTTCTCTAGGCGTTTCTCATTTATATGGCCTAAACGACAATTCCAAAGGTACGTAGGATTTGATTCGTTAATGTTGATCCTTTTGGTATCAACGTTATAGATATTGTTATCGTGTTTTTGTTCTTATTTTAAGACGTAACGATTATCTTGCAAATCACCATAAGCAAATAAAACATTGTCTTTATAAATAGAACACCTTCCATTGCTGTTTACACATGTAAAACCTTCCTTATTCAAATAAGAAAGGGAAATAATGTTTGAACTCAATGAAGGTACATAATAACAATTATTCAAAATGAAAATAAGCCCAGAGGGCAACACAAGCTCGTATGTTCCCACAACAACAGCAGCAACTCTTGCTCCATTGCCTACGCGTAGGTCTACCTCGCTTCTGTCCAGCTTTCTACTGTCTCTAAGACCCTGAACATTTGTACAAATGTGAGAACCACATGTTGTATCTAATACCCAAGTGATTAAAGTAGAAAGTTGAACGTCTATAACGAAGATACCAGAAGTAGAGACCTCACCGCTCTTCTTCTTCCTTTTATCTTCTAAATACAATTTGCAATTTCTTTGCCAATATCCTGGCTTCTGGCCGAAAAAGCAAATCGCATCCTTTGAAGGCTTTGCCTTCTTGGCAGGTCGTGGGTTAGGCTTGTTCCCTGGCTTGGTCTCACCAACCGGGGCTTTACCCTTCCTATTTCTTTTGTCGATCCCTTTCCCCTGGTTTTTCTGAACCATCAAGACTGCACTAGGTGCATTTTTAATGGATGCCTCAGCAGTCTTGAGCATCACATGCAGATCAGAAATTGATCTCTCCATTCCGTTCATATTGAAGTTCATGACAAACTGGTCATAACTTCTAGGCAGCGAGTTCAGGATCATATCCGTCACAAGCTCTGAAGTATTGGGAAATCCCAGCCTACTAAGGTGATCTATGTGTTGGGAATTCTAGGGCGCCTAAGGCAGCGGAAACATGTAAAACTGTAAAATAAAAAAACTTAAACGCCCAGGTCCAAGAATTCCCGAACGGATCCGCTAGTTGAATCTAAAACCTTTTGGTTAAGTGGTATACCTCAGTGTTTCAATCGCT